>JBAMAX010004136.1:0-140480 GCA_037043745.1 Chymomyza amoena | reverse complement strand
GTTTAGCGTCGTCATTTAGACGAAGAAATTTTTTTTTTAATTAAATTAAAATGTGATTTATGAGTGGAAAGTGTACAACAAATATTTAATTAAAAAATATAAATATTGATAAAAAAAACAAATTTGCCGGAGCACACAAAAATGAATCCGAAAAAATAGTTCGGTTTGGTTTTTCCATTTTTCGGATCACGGCTGATTAAAATTTTTTTATTTTTGAAAAAATTAATTAACTTATTTAATGCATAACTAAATTAATTAAAGTTACAAAATATCATATATTTACCAATTAATTGGTTGAATTTTTTTTTTAAATATAAAAAAATTAATTATATTTTATTTAACTGACATAGAGTGTATCTATAGCTCTGTATATGGCCTAAACTTGCAAATATTCAAATAAATGAAATTCAATTAAGCTCTGATAAGCAAATTAATGCAAATGGAACATTGTATTTACAACAACAACAACAACGACAACAACAACAACGACAACGACACAGATGACACAAACAACAAAAATTGAAATTAAGAAAAAATATAAAAAAATAAAATAAAAACAGTTCAAACCATAAAAACATTGTGGTAATTAAAATCCTGTTTGTGGCAACTTAATACTTAAACAAAGTGCGTAATATGCAATTTAAATTAATTGCTTAACTTTTAAAAATTCAATTCCAAACAAAAATGGCAAAAATTGTCGATTATCAAATTTAATGACTTAAAGGCAGTTCGAAGCTTATCGTATAACAAAAACACAAAAAAAAAGAGTTCTTTAATTAAATATTAATTGGAATTGTGTAATTGAGTTTTTGTGCCTGAACTATGACACTTTGGATTTGGACAAATCCTTCCATTTTTGATTTGCTTGGAATGTTGAAGGTTTGGCTATTAAGGTTGTTAAATAAACTAATTTTGTAATAAATTCTTTGCTAATTTTGATTTAAAAGTTGTAGATGGCGCTACTAACAACAGATGGCGCTAGCAACAACATCAGCTTATAAATATAAATACATTCTACTTGGAGCATACCTATCCTACCACCCTCCCGCATGTAGGGTATATTTTAGCTGGGATGGATGGACCAATCCAATCCCCCCTCCCGTTAGTTTTGTTTTGTGCAGTTGTCATGCAGAGCTCTAAAAATGGAAACAATCTAAAAAATAAGAAGAAAACACATCCACACATCCATATAGCCAGTATTATTATTTTAACAACTACTAAAAGCCATTCATCTTCGACCTCGAGGTAGCCATTTTGTTTCATTTCTTTTGCTTTTCTGTTCGTTGTTCTTGTCGTTGTTGTCGTTGTTGTCACTGCAAATGCTTTGTCATTGTGCGCTGTCTCAGTTGATTATTGTTCTTTCTTGCCACGACATTTCGTGTTGTTTGACAATTGTTTTTGGTGCCGCTAAGAAGCAGCAGAAGCTGCAACAACAACAACAACAACAATGAACAATGTTGCCACTGGTTTGTTGTTGTAGTTTACATCACCGCAAGGCAAGACTTAACCATGTCACATGAAAGACAACCCTGACGAAAATAGTTGCAGCAAACGTAGCACCGAATTTGCAATACACTGAGCTAAGTTGACTAGGGGGTTTGGCTCCCTGTTCGCTTCGGTAGTCAACCAACTGACCTGAAAAATTACGGTGCACTTGCATCAGTTTTTACATCCGGTCAGTCTGCCTAGCGGAAGTAGTGGCGCATATTCTTTTCCTTCCTTTTCAATTGGATCGAGAGCTATAACTTTTTTTTTTGTTTCTTCTTCTTCTTCCTAGTCTTATCGTCAAGTTAGTCTGCTGTCTTGAGTTTTGAAAGTTTTTAGGTAGATTGCTATTCGGTTTGTTAAGAGAATGGTTTGTGGAGAGCACTTTCTGCAGGAATATATCCCAAGATGGAGTCTAATAATTACAGCCTTAAGCGCTGTTTCATGGACCAATCATTGGTTGCCAACCGGAATAGGATAAGCTAAAGTAAACCGGGCAGATGACTTCACCAACGTCATCCGCTTACGTTGGCAATGTCTGCGGATTATACTCCATTTCTTGAGAGTAGCTCCAAGAATTTGAGTTTCATCAGACATTGAAATCTTTCAACTTATGCATTACATTAAGAAACGAGAGTCCTTTTTTTTTTGTAGGCAGAACTAATTCTTAATTTCTAACAACCTGACTACCATGAAGATTGAATTTTAAGCTGGTACTCTTTGGCAGGGTATTGTAACCTGAAGAGTGACAACAACAATAAGAACAACAACAAGATATGTAAGCATGGCTACAGCGACTTACATTATAAGACGCTGTACCGTTGTCCTTCTGCTGTTTGTTGCTGCTTTTAGCGGTACTTTGTACTGTTGTTGCCCAACAACAGTTATCTTTTTCGCGGTCCCCCTTCCCATTCTCTGTCTGTGCTTTCTAAGCCAAAGTATCTGTTTGTTTGTTTGTCTCTCCCACCCGTACGTCCGTCCGTCTGTCCGTCCGTCTCTGTGTTACATTTGTATGCCATTTTCATTTGGTATCTTTTGTACTTTTGCGCAATACTCACACACACACACACGTATGAATATATTGTATCTGTAGGTGTGCGTGTGTCTCGCTCTCTCTCTTTCTCTCACACTCACCCCGCTCATCCCACAACGACTCTCTCCCTCTCTCTGTTGGTCGCTTTTAGTTCTTTGTGCCTACGAAAATAATTTATATGAAATACAAATAAAACAATGGAAACTACAATGTTGCGGTTGTGCCACAATTTGTTTGTGTCAGTTGCTGCATTTTGTGTTCTCTCAGTCTCTCTCTCTCTCTATTCCCTGCCTCTATATTTTTTTTTCTTTAGCTTTTGCTCCCCCCCTGTCAGCTTATTCCTAACAACGAAAATTCCTTTGCAGCTTTAAGTGCTTAAAAAAAGAGCGAAACAAAAAAAATGTATAGCAATTAGAGACGCAAACACACACACAAACACACCCACACACACACATAAAGTCGCAGTTGTCGTCACTGTGACGTCATCGTAAGCTGGAACTGAGACAGATGCTGAGGTTGCCACACATTTCTGCTTTGTGGCTTTATTTGCTTCTTCAATTAATTACATTTAATGCTATACGCGTCTCTTGGTGCAGCCTCTTCTCGCTCTCCCTCTCTGTATCCATCTCTCAAACACTGCAATAACTGGAAAAGTCCTTCAAAATCACTCAATAGACCAAGCATATTTGGTACCAAATTAATTACAGCTTCTTCAATGTGCACACATGACGTATGCGTAATTAGACTGCCCTGCCTCATGGAGTCGCAAAATTTAAGCTTCAAGAATCTTTGAATTCTACTCCGCAGTTTGTACCAGAATTTTGATGAAAATATTCATTGCGTTGGCATTGGCTGGGTAATCTCTATACCAGGGGCTTCTGTCTTTCTGTTCGTATAGAATATTTTTCGAAGACCATAAGAGACCATTAGACTCATCATTGTAGTTAGTATGTCCTGATTGAAAACTATCTTCGAAAAAATTACAATTGAAATAGAATATTTGCCGCTTGCCTATTTGTACACTATATAGAGTTCAGTGTTCATCTGTTATCCGTGCCATCACACTGGTTGGTAGGAAATCACGCATCCAGATTGAATGCTCCCCACCATGACTTCTGTAGAAGCTGTGGCGATGAGGAGGAGCTGGAGACGGTGGAACACTTCTTCTGTCAATGCGCTGGACTGGGCAGTAAAAGATTTAGGTTCCTAAAGTCCCACTTTCTTGACGATTTATATCAGCTCTCTGAACAGAGTCCAAAATGGCTTTAAGGGTTTATTCAGACAGTCGGATGGCTTCCTCACCTTTATTAGGGGATCTTTTAAGTGGGGAAGAATGGTGAACTAGCTGACTCTAGTGATATCGCAACGGGCCTATCCTTGGCCTAAGTGAGTTGGGACGTCAGTCCGAACTGCGGCCCTAACCTAACCCAACCTATTTGTACACTGACATCTTGAGAATAAACCGAGCAAGAACTAAGGTTTTTTGAAAAGATCCGCATAATTCCTAAGCACTGTAATTCCTAAGTATGTTGTATTTTATGCTATATAAAAATAAAGCTCTTTAATATTCTATTTTTGTTGACTATCTTCTTAACAAAATCATCTATGATAAAGTTTATTAAAGTTCATCTTTTTAACTTTCTTTCCAGGTAAGTGACATCGATGTCCCTAAAAAGCTTTATGGTTGCGTTTTAAGTAAGTTTTGCATTTTTGTTACGTTCTGACCTACTCCTGGAAGCCTGGAACATGCTAAGATTTTAAAATATTTTTCTATGTTTATTTGCAACAACCTTGGCTTGAAACCTTTTGCGAAAAATCTACAAATAATTTGACAACGCTAATTGTTTAAGAATTTGCCAATGAATTCTAGTCGTCCTTTGATCTTAGGCCAGATGCTTTATCTCTGCTGGCATCTGTCACTAACCTGTCCCTATGCACTTGACCTTGTCTGTGGCGCCAACAACTACAACTACCAACATGTACTTGTAAGGACTAAGGGATATTTGTAAAGCCAGGCCAGCTTAGCAATTTTGGCTGTCGTCCTTAAAACAAAAAAAGAAACATTAAAATTTATCTAGTGTAAGATGCAGCATTTTGGTTGAGCTTCGGTTTTTGGGGCAAAAACTTCAACGCCAAGTTGAAGTTGACAGCTGGATGGACAGCTCTACTGATACTAGCTGAATCTTGTTGTCTCAATGGTCGCCAGGATACACAGGACCAACACACACATACGCACACTTACAAGTCAAGAACCAAAGAGCTCAGGAGCTCAAGGAACTTGAGGAACTCAAGAACCAACAGACAAGAGTCTACAGAAAACAGTCAACACAGTTTAAAGTCAAAGCCAAATCAGACAATGGCAAAAAACGGAAAAAACAAAAAAAAAGGGAAGGAAAAATCGAAATAAAACTTTACAAAGATAGAGCACAACAAAATGCTGAGAGCGCAAGAGAGTGTGAGAGAGCAGGGGAACAGAGAGAGAGAGAGAGAGAGATAGCTACAAAGTTGCAGTTATTGCTGCTTTAACAGTTATGCCAAACGGCGCCTTCAAGTTTTTCTCGTCTCATCTGATTTTTATTCTCTTGTTTTTTTTTTTCGTTTCTCTTTTATTTGTTGTTTTGCAATAGCCGGGAGCACACTTTAAACACTTGCGAGAGTTTGCCTGATGGCTTGGCCAAGGAGCAGCAGTGGGAGAAGAGAGTGCGGCGGTGTGCGGGTTCAATTTCGAGCAGATAGCCGGTAGATAGTTTCCATCATATTGTCGAGCACTCGGTGTGGTCCATTGGGCTATTACTTGTGGCAATTGCCAAGTACTAGACCAAGTCTCAAAGACGTCGACGACGACGACGTCGACGAAAGAGTTGAGTTCAAGTGGGTTGGACTTGGCTGGAGGCTGGGTTGGGTTCCGTTTGGGATTCCGGTTAGGGCATAAGGGTGGGGTTGGGGTTGTGTGCGCACTAATAAGTTAACTGGCCTGTAAACTGTTGCGGGCTGAGAGTAACGAGCACCGAGTACCGAACATATTTATTAAGTTATTGCATAGTGGTACAAGATGGTTAATTTTACGCTACAGAGTTGGATATTTCTGTCGGGTAGAGCTGAAAGATGGGGTGAATGAGGATTGCAGGTACAACAGGTTGAAGTAGGCGAAGAGCTGATTGAATCCCAGACAACCCACCGATTATCGTTTATTTCACTTCCATACAAATTTCTATTTAGACTCATGTTAGTTTGCAGAGTATTCCACTGTCGGTCAACGCATTTTTTGTTTCGCAAAAGTTTTTCCCCTGTACACATAATTTTAGTCAAACTGTGCACAAAAACCAAACAACCAAGAGAACCAAGAGTCGAATCTATGAGTTGGTCCAGTAAATTGCATTGTAAGTTGAAACAAGATCTTAACCTGGCTACAGTTGTTGTAGTTGTTGCTGTAATTAGTTGGAAAAGTCTTTATTGATAAAAATGCTGGACGGAATATATTATGAAAGCTTAGAAACAAGAGAATGCCAGGTGAAAGAGTCAGAGTCCAAGCAGAAGGAGTGCGAAAATATTGGGTGGTTGGATGGTTGGGCCGGGCCCTAAAGGCAATGAGCAAATAAGTGAGTCGCAAAAATTGAATGGTTTTGATTTTTGTTATAGGTAGTTCCCTAGATGTTGCTCCCCCCGCACTCGCCCTTTCTGCGGCGTTGGCTAAAGTAGCAAATTACATAAAAGCATTCACGGGATGCATTGAAGCGTTTTACGTAATCAATTAATTAACTACAAAATCGCAGAAACGTTAATGAAGTTGCGGGCAAAAATTATAAAACATTCGGAGGGCAGGGGGAAGTACGAGGCAACCCAATTAGATGTTTTCAGTTAGTTAGTGGGAGTTGGTTCAGGAAAAATTGGGGCGTAACCTGAATTGTTGGCGGCAACGGTGTGGCAGGCCAAACTCATTTAGTGTCAATTGCAACGAAATTTTCCATTTTGCAATCTACGAAATGTTGCAATTTCACACTCTCTATGTGTTGGTGTGTGTACGCTCTATTAAGCCGTAATGAGATTAGGTAATTGATTGAAGTGTGGGAATTTCGGGGAGGGTCTTGTGGGCACGGAAATTGCTGTTGGCCAAGCCAAGTCCAAATATAGCTGCAAAAGGGACACGACCACTTCAACATCAATCGCTCTTCCCACAGCAGCTCCAGCGAAAAACTGTCAAACGACAAAATCAAAGCCACAAACTTGAAATTGATTGATGTCAATGACGTCACAAAAACACACACATGCAGCAGGCAGGCAGCGTTAACTAGCTATCTAACAAAGTGTCCCAGCTGTGCACAGATTTAAATTTCCATAATATTCAACGTGGAAAACTGTTCCATATCTCTTGATGCCGCATGAGTCCTAGTCACAATCTTAAGAGGAGACTTAACAATCGTTGCTACATTGAGAATGGAAGTTAAGAGCTTTAACCGATTCTCTGGGTAATTGGCTTGGCAAGGAGCAGCATCCTTGATAAGCTCGCTTAAGACTCATATATGGGGGGACTACTTTTTAAATCCGAGTTTTCTGTATCACAAACACTCTACATGTTTCGCAGCAGGTAATCCTTGTTTCGATCCTTATTAAATTAAAGCAAATGATATTATATTTTTAAGCGCAACGTATTATAATTTATTTTGGATTTGCTTCGTGTATTTTTGGGGTTACGTATTTTTTCAGTTTGTTCTTTGGTCCACATTATAAATGAATTTTCATGGCTGTTCTTCTGGGGCAAAAGTTGCTTCCATTTTATTGTTGTTGTTTTTGTGGTTGTTGCTTTTATTGTTGCGGTAGCCGTTGCAAGGACTTTTTATTTATTTACTTAAATGCCAGCGGTAGCGTTATTTTTTCTTCTTCTTCTCTTGATTCTCTGTCTGTGCTTTTATTTTTGGCCGCAACTGTGCCCCAAAAAGTACAATAAAAAAAAAACGAGAAAATTAAATGAAAGCAAAATGAAAAAAGTAAATGCAACAGTAACAGTTGAGACTGTGGCAAATTTTCATGTCATATCCTTCACCTAATTTAACACAGCGCCAGGCCAAGGTACATATACATACGTATATATATATATATAGAGTATATATGTACTGTATGGTATGCATAGTAGCTTACCTGTAAATGCTCCACTCCACTTCACCTGCCCCAAAAGTCGACTTTACTCGGCAGGATATAAAATGCGCTCAACTGGGTTGAATTTGCTATCTGCTTTTTTTTTGCACCTCCTTTCTTTTTTTTTTCGTCCTTTTACTATATGAAAACTAGATTATGGTCAACTTTTTGTGTCCCCTTTTTTTTTCTTTGTATGTGTGTACACGCAAATATGTGCATGAAAGAGATTTGCGGTGGTCGGATTTTAAATACATGTGTATCCTTTTGTACTTATTTATCTAACGTGGAGCGTTAAGGAGCAGCGGAGTAAGCTGCGATTAAAACTAGGGCTGCCGAAACGGTGGTTATAAATCGTACGAAACGAACCCTGATTTAAGCTTATGTGCTTAGCGATTGTGAAATGGAAATGATTTCCAAAAATCTCTTTGAATACTGTAGGAGGGTGGTGATCCCTAAAAGATGTGCTACCGGTGTATGAAATAACCTATGGTTCGGCATTCTGTCAAAGATATTCACCTTTGATGAGCAGCAGATCAAAAGCCTTGAACAACAGTCAGACTACTCTGAACTTTTTAGCAAACCGATTCATAACTTTGATTTTCCATCTATGTATATGTATATATAAAAGAAACTTAAGTTAATCGTGTTACGGATGTTGCCATGAACGCGTCGATGAATTTCAAATCTGATTTTTGCGTGTATTAGGGGTTGTCAATAAGAAGGTTTTTTAAGCCTATTGCGATGTGTTTGTGTGTATTGGTTCGTGAGATATACGCATTTTTGTGAATATCGGTTTTTGCGTGTTTATTGCCATATAACTGTCAATGTTCGGTCCAACATCGTTTCAATTATTGGGAACAGTGAATGGCGTATTGTGTGCAACGTATCGAGAGGCATGTCAAAAATTTGTTGGAAAATGATTTACACTGGAATCAAACTTTAGCAGATGCTACTATTGTTTCCATCAAATCCACCTAAATTGTGGATAAAATATCAAGATTATTTATCAGAAGATATTTTTTTTTCGAGTACGTCAAGCAAAACGTAATCTAGTGATGGAATTTACGCCGGAAGTTTACAATGAAGCTGAAATTCATATGGAAGATTGGGAATGCCGTCTCCCAATCGATCAGCACTGATGTATTTCAATTGGAAGAAATGCAACGAATCAAATTAATTATCAATCGAATTGTACTGCCCATGAACGTGAAGACCGCAATGAACGTGAAAGAATTCGGTTAAGACAAACCCATGAAGCCCGATATTCCACTAATAATGGTGCCAGTTTGAATTGAGCTGCAAACTAATCTAAAAATCTTATATATTTTTCCAAATAAGCTAACTAGAGAATCTTACGATGTTTATTCACTTTAAGAGTATTCAAAACGTTTGGGCAGGACAACGTCTGCCGGGCTCACAAGTTTTTTAATAAATACGCTGTCTAGGCACTGTTTAACGAATCATAAAAAAAAATATAATTTTCTATCCACTCGTTATCCGTCCAAAGATTGTTTCTTGCCAAAGATCGTTAAGTTCTAGAACATATGTGGATTGAATGCAGTTGTACTCTTGACTATATTGGAGGGAGTTTGCTTTAATGGATCATTTGTACCTGCTTTTTAATCTTACAATGTTGCGGGGTATAATAATTATATGACATTGTAGTTTAAAAAAAAAGTCAAAGTCTCTCTTGAGGAATAATCCAAGAGCATAATGAAGTTAACTGGATAGGTTAAGTTAAGTTAGCTAGGCAGCAAGATTCTTCGGAGACCTGCGGTCCATTGTGATGCCTTATTAAGTGACAGGGGGAGTAAGGAGTAGCGAATGACAGGTTGTTGAGGGAGAATAATTTCTGGATGTTGGGAAGGTGGGCTGGGCAGTCACACAGCAGGTATTGACTTCTTTATATCTCTTCCTCATCCACGCAACTATGACAGAAATCGTTGTGGGGAGCAAGGATGATCTCAGCCAAGAGGCCTATTCGTTGCAACTCCTGTCACCATGCGTGATTTCTGAAACTACATCTTGTAGGGGTCTTACTATATCCGTGCCAGCTAAAGGTGACAGGTAGTGCTGATCCCCGTCCGCCCCCGTTATTTTCAGGTTCATTGAACTCCCTTCAATGAATACATAGGTGTGATAAGATAAAGAGAAAAATGTAAGACTTAAACTTTAAAATTGAGAGCAAAATCCTCAAAGGGATTTAATCTATTTACTATTTACGGAGCACTATAATGCATCCAGCCATTTTTTTTTGTTGGACAGTGTAAAGCACAACAAAGGCGCATACTGATACATTAATATATGTCTATGTGTGTGTGTGTATGTGCGTATGTGTGTGAGTTTGTGGCTTTTATTTGAAATGCTTTTGTTTTGTTGTCTTCGTCGTTATGGTCTAATTATCTCTATTTATTTATGCTACGCTACTTTGTTGCTTGCCATCCGTCCGTTGGTCCATCCGTCCTTACGTCCTTCTTTATCTTGTTGTTCTTCTCTACGCTGCGTCTCATTGTCTCTCGCTGTCTCTCTCTCTCTCTCGGTCTTTGCTGTTTATCTCTCTGCCTGAGCTCAGCTCAGCTCAGCAGAGCTCAGTCTTTGCTCTCAGTGTTTTTTTTGTTTTTGTTTTCAGCCAGCTTTTACTTTTACTACGTCACGACGCAGTGACGTATGTATGTATTATATATGTATGTATATATGTAGGTATATATGTACAATGTATAGCCTGATGCTTACCTGCTCATGGGGTTTCTTTTTAAAAAGCATTTGCAGCCATTATGTTATTACAGCTGGAAATGGATTTGGACCGTAAAAATGCAAGATAATGGCCAGCCAGAGCCAGTAAGGGATAGAGAGGGACAGAGTGCGAGAGAGAGAGTGGGAGGGAGTGAGATGCAGATACAGAGCTAGTAGCTTTAAGGGACGCTGGGTGCGGGTGTGCTTGTAGTTTTAAAGTGCACACATACAATTAACAACAACATAATGTTTTTTACATGTACACCCCTCATCCCCCCAAACCCCCATCAGCTGCATGGGGCGCAACACATGTGAATTTGAACTGCCGGCGTGTACAACACGACGTATGCGTAATCGCTTTTTACGGCAACGGCTTGTAGCTGTCATT
Organism: Chymomyza amoena; assembly: GCA_037043745.1. Taxonomy (NCBI): domain Eukaryota; kingdom Metazoa; phylum Arthropoda; class Insecta; order Diptera; family Drosophilidae; genus Chymomyza; species Chymomyza amoena. The sequence continues at coordinate 129,708 of JBAMAX010004136.1, read as the reverse complement.
AAAGCCCAAGTTGGGAGTATCTGTGTGTGGGAGAATCTGTATCTGTGCGTGTGCGTGTGTGTGCGTTCGAGTTTGGCTTGGTTTTGGGTAGTGTTGGCACTTCCGCTTTACGTTTTGGCGCTTTCCGGGGTGGTTTTTATAGTATGAGGATTTCATTTTCATCATATTTTTTTTTTAGTCAGCTAGCTAGCTCTTGGTCCTTGGCAAGGGGTTTAGTGCTGCGTTTTTAATGAGTAGTTACAATTAGAGTGAGAGCATTAAGAACACACTTATTCACACACAAGCACACAAGCACACACACACACGGACAAAGGAACTTGGTAGCAGAAATTTACAGTCAATTAAATGTAACGCCTCTGCCCTCAGTCTTAGCATCGGGCTTTAGCTTTGGCTTTAGCTCGAAGCTGAGTTATGTTGATTACTGTTTGGCACAGCACCAAATTATGCTTAATGAGCTAAGCTAAGCCCCGGTCTATGGTAACCCCAGCCACAGCTCCTAAAATCCATCCAACCCAAAGCAGTTGAGAACAGAGTTGAAGAGGCATCTGGATCTAAATATGCCTAGGACCAGAGCAGTGCAGGACGACGGGATGACGCGTCAGCACGAATACGAATAATTACAATCGAAAATGCTTTTCATTAATTTCAAGTGTTGCAAAACAACAAGGGCAAAAAATAACAAGAATAACAAAAAAAAAAACAAAAATGAAATAAAATTATATAAACCATTGTGTAGTATTAATTTGACGAGCTTTAAGTGGAGCACACACATACAGAGTTGAAGTAGGGATGGGTATGGACAGGGGGGTTGACAGGGGGTGAATCATAGTAGAGTGCCGAGTGCTGGGTCAAGTTAAGCTGAAGGACTCTGTGTTGAAGAAGGAAGTGTGTGTTTTCCACTTAATTAAAAATAAACTGAAAAACAGAAACATTTTTTGTTAGGGCTGCATATTTGCTTTTGACAGTTCCAATTTACTATTGGAAGGCGATCTCTTTGTTGTTTTACTAGCTAAAGATAATTTTGGATTTGGAACAAATTAAAATCGATGCATATGCCTGAAGTGCTTTATTAGTAGTATCAAAATTGCAGGAGTATGGAATTTGAAATGGTAAATGGAATAGGGTAAGTCGAAGATGGAACGGGGAACAAAAATTGAAGAAAATGGTATAAAGAATATAACATTTGGAATGGAACAGCAAATATAGAACGTTGACCGGAGAATGTTGAACATGGAACATTGGAAGTAAACTGGGGCATGTATATATGTCGAAGATGGTACGGGGAACAGAGAATGAATGAGCATGAGATAAGAAATACAAAATTTGCATTGGAATACAGAACAGGGAATGCTAAAAATTAAGCTTTGGTAGTGTCCTAGAGTATGGAATTTGGAATGGTAAATAGTAAATGGATTGTTGGATATGGCTCCCGGAATATGGAACTTGGTATAAAGAATATAAAATTTAGAATAAAACAGGAAATAGAGAACGTGGAACAGGGTACGTTGAACATGGAACGGTGGAAGTGTCCTGGGTCAAAAAATCTAACGATGGTAATATCCTGTAGTATGCAATTTGGAATTTTAAATGGAATGTTGGACATGGCTCCCGGAATATGGAACGTGGAATATGCAACATGGTATATGAAATATGAAACAGTAATATTCATTTGGTACAGGGAACATGGAATACAGAATATTGAGCTTTGAACAAGGAATGTTGAACATGGAACATAATAATTTTTGCTGGATTATTTTTGTTTTATTTGTAACATGGTCTAAGGAAATCATAGCCACTCTAACATATATTTGTTGTTGGTTGTGTTGAAATTTCTTTAAAAGTGATTTCGAGCACAGCACCCACAGTTAGTGAGAAACAGTATCAATTTCAAAGAACACATTGACACATGCCAGACGCAGCCACTTAAAGTGTCGAAGGAAGGGAGAGGGCGAGGGTTGAGTGGAGCTCAAGGTATCGTAGCTATCAAAGGCATGGTACAAAAACAAAGCAGGTTAAGCCAGTTGGCAATTTAGCAATAAACTTTTATTTAATCGATTTTAACACTTCAACGACAACGACAACGTTGGTCCAAGGACCAAGGACCAGAAAAAGACAAACGGAATTTTGTGAGTAGACATTAGTTGTGCTGCCTGCCGTGTGGGATGGCTCAGTGGGGCGGAGAGGGGTGCGGCTGGGAATTTCCTCGATGACGATGACGACAATCAATTGTGCGGCCAACTAAAAAGCTTAAAGCCATGTCCTTGCTCAGCTCACACTGATCCGACAGTATCTTGAATTGTCTGCAACTAGCGGCCAACTTCTGCATCCTACTTGGCTAAGGAATTTCAATTTCAAAAAGTTTCTCGTTATAGATATATGGTATATGTTATATAGTATATAGTATATAACATATATATGCGACACATGTGTGTGTGTGTGTGTGCTGTCTGTTAAGCAATAAAAATGGCTGCTTTAGTTTCAAGTTTTGGCTGCTGTTGCTTTTTCTTCGCAGTTTCTTCTTCTTCTTCTTCTTGTTCTGCAAGGATTTTATTTATTTTCAGCCATAATGAATTTTTACAGTTAGCTGCATGACTCATTCCCAACTTGGAAAAACATTTCATACCAATTAGCTTGTCAGCCAAACTTGCCAATTGAATTTGCTGTAATGCCCAGTTCGGATAACTGAACGCCTTACTCCTTACGACGACCAACTCCCTACATCCTCCCCTCCTTCCTGACGGCTTCGTATGTCTTTTCTTTTACTTTTACTTTACTTTGCTTTGCTTTGCTTTGCTTTACTACACACTTCACTTCATCCATCTAAATTGCCATGGCAATCGGAAAAAAAAGGACGTTCTAAGGGCAACAGAAAATATACTACGTAGCATGGCTATGGCTATGGCTTTGGCTCCTTCCTCCAGAGGAAGGAAGCAAGGATGAAAATCCACTTGGTATTCCCGACACACACAGCTGCTCTGCTGTTTGATGCCATGTGTGAGCAGGACCTAAGTAGCCATTCATTTTCAATATTATTAGAAAATTGCAACCATAATATCTTTAGTTATATGTGTATATAAGCATTCTCTATATGTATATATACATATAAATATATAATATATATATATATATATAAGGATATAGATATGCACAGCGCAGCACCACAAAGTAATGGAGTTTATTGAAACATCATCAATCTTGATGCCATCTATTTAATACTCTATTTACTTGGCATATGAGTATTATGAGTTTGTCAACAAGTTGATCCCCCTCTCCCCCCTTCCATAAATAACTAAGCCAATGACAATACATAAAAAAAAAGTTAATCAAATTTCGCTTTAGTTGGATTAGTTGAAATAATTTGTTCTTTATTTTTGTGGTAATGTTAGTGAAGTTATGTTAATCGATTGTTTATCGATTTAAATAATTTAACCTTATGCCTAAAGTCCTTTTTTAATTTCTGACTTTTGTGAATAATTCCAAAATTGTATACATCTTCCTGCCGAAGATTGCGGATCTTTAAAGAGATCTTGTAGTCATCTAGAGATTTCTGGTGACATTAAAGGGGATCCGGTCTAGAAATAACATATGTATATTTAATTGGTATGTCCCGAGACCAGCTACTCAAAAAAAAAAAAAAAAAAGAAAAAGTATATTCAAGTTCAGAGGATTGCAATCCGAGAATTAAAAATGCCACCCGTCGTAACTTCGACAATCATTTAAAAAGATTTTTTTTTTCCTGAAAGAGTTCCTCACATAGAGGTGGGGCACTGCGACCAAAAGGTCTTTCGTACCATACCCTTAAGTTAAAGCAAAAGACTTTCCGCTTTCCGCATGAATAGCAGTAGGTCTTTAGTTGGTATTGTCCTGAGATGGTAGGGACTAATCCGTTCCTTTCCCTTGCGACAGGATCTGTCCCATACCAGCGCTGGGCAGTCGCAGAGAATATGTCTGGTGGATTCATCGTCTTCGAAACAGAGTCTGCACTCTGAAGAGTCCGATAGTGCAATTTTCTGTAGATGGCATCTAACAATGTGGTGGCCAGATAGGTAAACTACCAGGAGCTTTAGGTCCGCTCTGCCAAGACCTTTTGTCTTGATCATATCCAGAGGTTTGACAAGCGCTTTTGCTAGCTATGGCATTCTTTAACCATCCTAGAGAAGATGCTGCACGATATATTTAAAAGTTATTTCTGAAAACTTGTCTTGTTTAAATTTTTTCGAATCCTTCGAATAGACTCAAAAATTTTACCGGTGGCTATGTTTGAACCTCTAAGTTGGATTCAGCAACTCTAAAAAGAAAAGATTAACATAATTTCTGGATTAGTTGGCATTTGTATACCCTGTACCTTATGGCATGTATATTATGTTGCAAATGTATGTTACTTACAGAAGGAGGTGTCGGAGACATCCTACGAAAGTTAGCTAAAATCTAATCAGGGATTAGAGAAATCGATAGGTCAAGGAACTATATTTGATTGGATTGTTTCGGGCCGAACACCCAGTGGTGGTCATTTCCTGTAGGCCAGGAGCCACAACTGGATAAAATTCTTATCAAATTTTTGGAGGTGTAGGATATCCCAAAGATGTTAATAAAAATCGTTGAAGTGGTCTGTGAGCAGACTTTTGTTCAGACCACTAAAAAAAGAACGAATCGCGCTACCTAGTTTTACTTCCTTTCAAGACTCCAGATCGAATTAATCTGGTCCTCTCACGCCCAATCGCACTCAGTCAGTTCCTTAAGAACGAGGCACGACTGAAGCGAAATCCTCACTTGAACGAAGTTTGTAATACTGTGAAATTCTTGCTCTATTTTTCGATTTTCGTTTTAGTCTGCCCGCTAATACCATAGATTTCGTGCATATTGAATATATGAAGTATTTTTTGTTAATCATTTCCGTCTTTTTAACTAGGCCTTGGAGATGATAAGAAGGGGAGCATTCCTAAGTGATATTTTATTTTTGTTTTTTGATATCAGGGTTATATTATATAGCTTGTGTGTGGAGTCTTATGGAGTCTTAGCTCTATACCAAATTTGATCAAAATCAATCCATCGATTAAAAAAATATTTTTAGGGCGTAACTCGGCTGTTTATTAAGGTACCGAAGCTGAAACTGGTTTTCAAAAGTTTTTTAGAGCCTTCCAGCACTGTATACAATTTGATCAAAATAGGTTGACTGTTTATTATAGTCACCATATCGATCAGTCCGATTTCAAAATTCGTGGCAACCAAATTTGTCCAAAAAATATCCTTTAGAGTTGTGTGAAGCAATATACCGGATTTGATTGCAATATGATGGTGCAGGGTATTTCAAAGTCGCCCGGGCTTAACTTCAACTTACGCCAGTCTGCATTCATTCGGCAAACACTATTAAAGGGTATCCCAACATCGGATTTCTTATTTATCCCACCTTAGTTATTGAATATTTATTTTTGCTAGTTTTAACGTAAAAGGTTGCTCACCTTTAAATTGCCATAAGTAAGGTTTGGATTCCGTATCACCCCCTCTCTGTTCTACATTTTAAAGCTGGGTAATCCTCCCACTCGTTGTCCTGTCAACCCCCAAACAAGAAGACCGCGAAAAGGCAAAAGAAAGAAAGCAAGAAAGAAAAAAAGCATCTTGATTGCTTGCTTTGCGGTGTTTAACTTCAAGTCTGGTAATAATTTTGGTTCTATCGTTGTTGTTGTTGTTGTTGCTGTTATTGTTGTTGCTATTTGTGCTGTAATTGGCAATACTTGACCTATGAACCCCTAGGGCAACAACAACAAACACAACAAGTTTATTACACTCCGTTGGCTCTCTCGTCTCTCTCTCTTTCGTCTCTCTTCTCTCTGCTCCTCCATCTCCGTTTTGTCCTAATCGCCTTTGCCATAAGAGTAAAAGTGAGCAAAAAAAAAAAAAAAAAATGAAAATGAAAATAAAAAAATATTTTCTAAGCTGCGATGGAAATTTGTTTGCATAATTTTTGGGGCCACTCTTGAGAGTGTCCTTGAATGTGTATATATGTGTGATGTGTGTGTGTGTGTGTGTGTCTGGGTGTTTCCCGTCAATCAGTACTTTGAATGTGCTCCTAAAGGATCTTTGCATAAAATACAGTTTTCCAAGTTCATGCATTTTATTATATCTAGTGGGACCATCTCAGAGACAATTTTTTGTATTCAATAATTTAAGTAAAAAAAGGATTTGTATAAAAACTTAACTATGGAAAGGAAAATGAGTTGTTAGTTTTCCAAATTATTTAAAAACAATTTTTTTGAAGTCTTTTTGGAGTGTCCAATATGATAATTATTATCAGCTCAATCGCAAATATTACGTTTTACAAAATATTAATTTGAAGGTTATTCCAATTTAGTTGTTAAGCAAAAAGAGTTATTTTTAGAATTTGTGAGAATTTTGATACAAAAATACTGAAAAAAAAACTTCAGGCACCAAACTCGATACATAAATCCTTTTTTTTCCTTAAAAAAAAAAGATAGCAATTGGATTTTTCTAACAACCGAATTTTTTGGTTTTTGCAAATTTTGCATATAATTTGGGGCTAGGTTAGAAAGACACTTCGAAAAATTCAGAATTTTAGATACCCCAAATTGCAGCGTACTAAAAGTTGTATGTAAGTTCTATAATACCATTAAGCATTAGCTATAAAAATTCTAAAGTAGAACTTTTAAGTGGATATAAGGACCGGAAAAGCAAGTTCGATTCCGCCAAAAAAAAAATCAACAATTCTTTCAAAATAGCAAAATTAGTTTTTATCATTTTCAACATTTCGCAAGCAAAAGCCGTAAGATTTCATTCTATAAAAATTTTTTAATAAAGAATACAATGATTGTGAGTTATCAGTTTTGTTCTCAAAAACGAAAAAATGCAAGTCAAATTCGGACCTTTTTTTGCTTCGAAAAATACAATTTTTTTTTGTCGATAATTCCTTGTTATTTTCGATAAATTCATATATTTTGCAATATTTTGTAAATTAAAAAAAACAAAAAAAAAACGCAAAAGCACCCTCTGGCGGCGCTTAAAAATAAAAATGAATGTCAAAATTGGTTTTGTCAACACCGAAAACTTCCATATACACATTAGAATAGAGAAAAAATTAAGTTTTTTAGCCTTGTTAATGAAAAAAAAAGAAGACTATTTCGTAACCATATTTGGCATTCAGAAGTTCTTTAGAGTACCCAAGCATTGTAGCAAATTTGAGCAAAATCGGTTGACTATATCATATAGCTCCCATAGGCACGATCGGTCAAAATAACTTTTTTTTTGGCATTCAAAAGTTGTTTAGAGAGCCCAAGCATTGTACAGTATTTGCTTTTGTGTGACATCCTCTGTTATCTCTAGGACTCTTCCCTTCATTAAGCAAATCACAAAGCCTGCGAACTCTGGCTTCAGTAACTCCATATAGACTGATAAATGCTTTCTTGCAGACTTTAACTTTATCAGCATTTTCTTTTCGAGGATGCCTCTGTTTTATAGGTAACTTTTCAATAAGTGATTGAAGAAATATATCCTGCTCATTTTTTGTTAAAAATAAGTTAATTTTCGAAATGCAAAAGTCCATGTCATCTTGGTGGAAATTCGCAAAACATTCCTGCAATAAAAATGTGATATATTAATGTAACGGGTGATTCATTAAGACCTTTTTTTTAATGATTTGGCAAATCCAAATTTTAAAGGAATGATGAGATCTTTTTTTGATTTCGAAAGGATATTTTATGGCATTTATTTTTTAAAAATAATCTCGTTCAAATGTTGGCCGCAACTGCGTTTTAAATGGTCCATCCTGAAGGTCCAATTTTCCATGACTCGTTCAAGCATTTCCACTGGTATTTGGCCAATAGCACGAGTAATGTTGGCTTCCAAGGCCTCAATCGTTGCTGGTTTGTCCACGTAAACCTTTGACTTTACGTAACCCCAAAGAAAAAGTCGAGCGGTGTGATATCGCACGATCTTGGCGGCCAAGGTACGGGTCCCGTATGTGAAATTAATCTCTCACCAAATTGACCTCGCAATAGAGCCATTGTTTCATTGGCAATGTGAGCCGGAGCGTCATCCTGTTGGAACCAAATGACGTCGAGATCACGGGCAACAATTTCAGACAGCAAAAAGTCCGTTAACATGGTCCGATAACGTGCGCCATTGATGGTAACGTTCGCACCTTGCTCATTTTTAAAAATACGGACAATCATTGGCTACCAGCCCACAGACCGCACCAAACCGTTGTTTTTCTTGGATATAATGGCAGCTGATGAACCTCTTCGGGTTGATCTTCTCCCCAAATACGGCGATTTTGCTTATTCACGAAACCGTGGAGTCAAAAGTGGGCCTCATCACTGAACAAAATTTTGGTCGAAAACAACGGATTTTCATCGATCTTACCAAGAGCCCATTCACTAAAACGGCAACGTGAAGGAAGATCATTCGGTTTATATCATCATATCATTGGTTTATACAGGTCCCGATAAAACACGTTAACTGAATGAAGATTTATGGATAACTTACCTGCAATTTTCACCGGTAGATCTTGGAGCTATTTGTTTGTCTCGATAATTAGTCCTTTAACTTTCGAATTTTTTATAACATTTCTTATATTTTTTGAGGGATTACACGTTCTCTTCTTTTTCGGCTCACCATCATCACCGTGTTTCATTTGAAGACATTTTTAAGCTTGAAATATTTCGGTTCGTACAAAATATCGGTTGAGTAAAAGACACGAATGTGACATTAATAACGATTGTTGTCAAATTTAAGATTTGAATATTCTGGAACCACCAATTAGAACAAAGCAATTTTAAACGTCAAACTTAGTCATAAAATTACTCCCGCCAGATGGCGTAGTAGTGCATGCAAAAACCTCATAAGTCACTGACTAATGTTGTTTTTGCCAGGAACGTCTTTTTCACTGTATTATTTGAAGAGGAAGGATTGTATTGACTTATGTACGAGCTCTTACCCAGAATACGAATCTCCCTTTAAGCAACCATTTTCAGCCCAAAAAAGTATGCTGCAAAAAAATGTGACTTATGCGGTTTTTGAAATGACCGATTCATTTATTATACCCTGTATCGTATGGTACAAATCGGTAAAAAAGAAATCTTTAAACAATATGTACTTCGGAATGAATATGGAAAAACAAAAACAATTTTATTTCAGTTTGCGTATAATTCATAGCAGGTTCAAACACTGATTGCACTAACTACGACTATTTTACTTTAGCTGGCTTATAATTCGCAACAGGTTCAAACAGTGATTGCTATAAGATGCAAGCTTTACGAAGTGGGATTGTATATTTTTTTTTTTATTCTTGCTTATTGTTATTGGTTTTATAATTTAACAATTGGTGGATATATCAAGATTTTTTGTAATTGAAAAAATTTTTTTGATTATTATAAATAACAATTTGGAATTTAAGAGCTTCAATAGTTCTCTCGTACTACTGTCTTTATAAGAGTTTTTCTTGTTGTGCGTAAATATTTCTTTTTTTGTCCCAATTTTTTTTATCCATAACTGAATTATTTAAATTTTTTGAGTTTTAACGAATTTTTGAATAGATGAAATTATTTATAAGTAGATTAAGCCATAGCATATTTGTCAGTTCATTGAGCACGCGGAAAGGTCGGAAAAGTCAGCGGGAAAAAAGCAGTTGGTGCTTGATATGCAAATGGAAGGCAGTTCCTGCTGGCGCTAATGGCAGAAGTTTGTAGGATTTGGTCTTCCAGCATAACCAGTTTGGACGATTTTTTTTCTGTAAAATAAGTTTGGGAAACATTTAAAAAGATTTTGAAAAGGATCAGTTGGAAGCAAAATACATACATTGGAAAAATTTATGCTGTTCGGCACAACCTCTCAAGTTGATTAATATCAGGAATGACTTTTAACTTTGGTCTTCGATTTTGATAGATTATTTGAAGGATTTCTTTGCTTATTTCCAGTGCCTTAAGATGTAATATAATCCACACGTTAATAATCGATTTTTTATGGCATATTTGAATATTCGCAACAGAGATTATATTATTATAGTTTGATTTTAATAGAACAGCTCGACGCCAGGTATTTAAATTTTTTTTTTTTTGTTTTTACCGATATTGTAAATATTTTTTTTTTTCCAAATTGTACTTTCCATAACTGAATTATTTAAATTTTTTTGAGCTTTGGCGAGTTTTTGTATAGATTAAACAATATTTTCTTTTCTGTTAGTTTTTCTTGTTGTGCGTAAATACTTCTTTTTTTGTCCCAAATTTTTTTTCCATAACTGAATTATTTAAATTTTTTGAGTTTTAACGAATTTTTGAATAGATGAAATTATTTTGTTTTTTGTTGATATTTCGCTTTGTAATTATATATTTTACAAGCTCTCTTCGGATGTTGACAATTCTGCCTCCTGTGCCAAGTCCTCATCGGATGGTGGCAATTCTGCCTCCTGCGCCTCCTTCAAGCGCTGCTGCACCAGCTGCTGGTTAACTTTATCCATTGGAACATCTGGTGGCATCGGAGCTGTCTTTGCAAAAAAACTGCAAATTTGGATCAATAAGCTTGCGAGCGCCATAAAGAAAAGGATTTATTAGCTTCCAATCGAATTCTGATGAATCAACATTGCCCTGTAAGAAGAAAACGAAATCAATGGATAGTTTAGTTTTTCAATGTCAAGGACAACAACGCAATTATTTATGCTATTTTACAATTTAAAATTAAAGAATTCACAACATAAATTTTCCTTTAGTGTTAAGTGTTGATTCAGGAAGACGAAAATGGTCTATTTTCGTTCTCCGATCTTTGTGCATAATTAGTTCTAGGTTAACCAAAGTTAATATTTGAAGTCCTTAAGTATATAGGCACAGCATTGTAGGCTATCATCTACCTCTAGCAGGGCCGTAGATAGATAATCCGGGTCCAGGGGCAAAATGCACAGGCCGCTCTATTACACCATAAGCTTGAGTCACGAAAGTGCGATAGTAACTAAACCGGGCCCCTGAGAAAACATGTGTCAGGAGGATATACCCTTCCCCACGCCCATCTCGTCGGGCCTATCCTCCAGCGCTGAAAAGGCTGCTCCTGCTTTGCAGAGCCAGTTGGACATTATTGCAAAAGGGGAAAACGTTGGAACATCTAGATTAATAGTAGCAAATTTTTGAGTTTGAGGATATAGTTTTTGTTATCCTAACACGATATCCAACTCGACTTAAAAAAGTGCGCTTTATTGGAGTGACTACTGACTACGGTGACCGAAAACTCCATAAGGATCTCAGCATTCCTCTGCGGCTAACAATATATTTATATAAACTATGCAGCCATTCCTTAAGATCCCACCTCAATTGGATTGACCATACCATGGCCGGCCATAAGCAAATTTACCTAATATATTTATTTTTGGAAATCGGTGTACTTCTTAAAACCTGATATCTTTGGTTTGGCTGCCAGTCGTGTGATTTATGGTAAATAAAGTTACCTTATAATGTTAAAAGACGTTTTGAAGTCGGCTGCGTTGGGATTTAACTTTCGTCATAATCTTGTATTGGTATAGTTAACATGACATGATTTTCGAAAAATTTTTGGCTTTATATCAGTGCAGACATGAAAAAAGGTCACAGTTAAGCTTGCGTTTGTGTGATTAACGCAGTGACGTCACAACGCTTCGACTCCTGTCTGTTGCTTTATGACACATCTACTGTACGTTTGTCGACGTAACACGAAACCCTATATATGTACGTAAGATAGGACCGTGCCGAACACTGGTTCAAATCTTTGGGATAGCATTGCCATTTGCTTGATTTACTAACCTCCAAAAATCTTACCCAAGAGTAAGTTTTCGTGAAGCTTATGGATTTTTTCTTTTAATAAAAAGTGGCTCTAAGTAAGAATTAACTAACTTATGCTATTATACAATGCTATAGGCGCATACAACTGGAATTGGGATTCCATGGTCCTGCTTTCACGTATTGTATTTAAACGACGATTAGATCAGCTTTTCAAAGCTCTTGACGTGCATCTGCCAAACCCGAGCGCCCCAAAATGCTGCCGCAGGTGGATTGTGTGATTATCAGAGAGAGAGGGTGGTGGAAGGGGGGATTCCCTTCCGGGTCCTAAGTTTTGTCAATACTGCCGTAATTGAAGCTAAAGGTGTAAAAGAGTGGCCAGTACTTTTTTCCCCATGTAACTGAGTCGATCCTCTAGCTAAAAACCCCACTGCTGTACCTTAGGGAACCCTATTATTGCACCATCTCAAGTCTATACAGCATATGCAGCTGCTTTCCTTTAAAATTGAAATTTTTTTTATACAATTATTCATCATATTGTCAACTTACCTTTAAACACGTTTTGGGAAAAAATTCTGGGGATTCCCAATCCTGGCAGACGCATTTTAAGTCGCTCACCACTATCTGCACTATCGGCTTATTTTTGGAAAAACAAAAATTTTTCCGGAAATTATAATATGATTGAAGGTCGAGCATAATAAAAGCACAATCCTTGATGAAACATTCTGTGAATTTATTGGGTGCCTCAGTGTAGTGTAGTGCAAAGTCAATTCGGCCGCGATTGGTTTCATAGCTTAATAATTTAATATCATTTTTCTCTGAGCCATGATAAACCTGATAACCTGTAAGTTAGAAACCATATTATGAACTATATTTCAAAACACTTCAAAACTTATGAAAACGCTGGAAGAAGTTTTTATATTACTTTAAAGAAGAAGATATTAAGTTTAATAGTATAAAGTTACTTTAATTGTTTTAAGGTTATGTTTGATGCAGCCATTTTTTATGCACTTGATTCCCAGAACACAATATTGATAATACACTGTTCTAAAAATAATCAAATATGCCTACAATGCACAAAACCTTTTTTTGTGAGAATCAGTTTGGGAAAAAAATACTTTTAATAAATAATTTGAACTATAAAATGGTATTGAAAACGCCCATACCTAAAAAGAAGCCTGACATTTACAAAATGTCTAGATATATCCGCCCTACTGTGCGTTCTATTTTTTTGGCTTGAGTCAGAAAAAAAAGTATATTTAAAAAAATAATATAACCTGAAGTTGGCATAAAAATAATCTAAGAACATTAAAGAATATATTAAAAATGATATCAGTATAAAATTCGTAAATTTTTAAACCAACTTTGCCGATTCGTTTCAATTTCTCTTCAAAATATATGGCAAATTCGTTTTGGTGCAGTTGGAGGTATCAAATATTCGGCTTGAAAACGAAATCGAATAAAATATTCGGATTCGATTTTTGTAGCGCTGCCGATTGTCTTTGTTTCAACCTCACAATCAGTAAGTACGCTGAGATGATTAAAAGAAGCTTTAAAGAATAATGTCATATAGTAAAAATATGTTTTTTATATTTTTACTACTTCAGCATAGATTAGGGTCGCTCAGTATTGATCTAATAGCTCTGGTAATATATCAAAACTCAAAAATTCGTCAATCAATGAAAAAATTGTAGAATTCTTTCCCATCTCTTTGAAACATTTGGAGTACTTATAATAGTTTCTATCCATACCACATAGTAACTTGTCGTTAAGTAATCCCGGAATACTTTGGGACACGCCTAAAAGCATGCAGCAACATTTTGCACTTCCGCAAATCGTGTGTTTTTGTCGAGGGAGACGGAGGGGAGGAGGAAAAGTTTTTATGTTTAACGGACGCCTACAAAAATATTGTTTTGTAATTTAACTATTTCCCTGCTCCTCGTTTCTCGCACTCTTCGTTTTGTGTTTTCCTTTTTTGGTTTTTGGTGTTTTTTCTACTTGTTCGTTGTTCGGCGTTCGTTGTGCTTGTTGTTGTTATTGTTCGTTTGCTTTAAGGAAAAGTTTTTGGCTTGTTTTTGTTTTCTTGATGCGTAGCATTTTTAACATTGCTCTTTATCTGATTCTTTTTTACTCATCTTCGTCTCTCACTCTCTCTTTCTCTTTTCAGGTGAGTAAACGCAATTTTATTTTGGCTGGGCACACTGATGTGTAAAAGTGAAATCCCTTTTTGATTTTACCCGCCGTGCGTCCCTCTGGTCTTACTAAACATATATACATATATATATATATCTGTGTATATATGTATGTGTATAAAAAGAGACGAAGAAGAAGAAGAAAAAACAAAATGTTGCGGCCATGTCAAAGTGAGTTCAAGCAAAAAATACAAATGCCAAAATCTATTAATGTGCGGATTGGCATAGTATGGGTTTTGGATTGTGTATTGGTTTGGATTGGGATTGGGATTGAGATTGGAAGGGATTGTTGTTGTTCGTTCGGTGGATTGTTGGTCTGAGACGCTCTTATGGCGTTTGCAAGAGGTGCACATCTACAGCTACAAATCCAAGCCGCCGCCGCCCCCCGCTCGACAGTTCTATTCCAATCCAATCCGTTTTGGGCATGTCGCAAATGCTGGGATTTAGTTTAAGTGGAGTTGAGTTGGGTGAAGTGCTCGGCGGCATTGGGCTGGCAGGCAGGATTTGGATATGGACTTGGGTTTGGTCTAAGCGCGTGAAGTTGTCACGGGGCGTGCAAGAGAGTAAATTACGTCACGCAGCTGTGGCTACAACTCGTAAATATGTATATATGTATATATGTGCTCATGTGTGTGTGTATCAGAGTGTGTGTGTTATATGGTGCACAGAGGAGCAGCCAGTTTGCGGCATGGTGCTCATTATGTTGGGAAGCATTATTACTAATGTATGAGTGCTCGCAGGATATTAACCGCAAACTGCATGCTTTAGCCAAGTTAAGGAGCTCCTGCGCGGGGTAGCCGAACATGTGAGCCTCAGCGAGGGCAAAGGCCAATGTGTGCGTGTGCGAGTGTGTGTGTGTGTGAGGTACAGGCAACATTTGCTAATTGCTTCATTAAATGTTTGCTTAATTTCGTTCGAATTAGCTTGGACCAACACATGACGGACGGGCTGTCGGGACAGTCGGGACTGTCGACAGTTGACGCTGAACTTTGACTAATGGGTGGCAGTTTGCTCCACTCTGCTCCACTCCACTCCACTCTGCAGATGTTGCAGATGTTGGAGGCAGCTACTGAGTTTACTTTTGTCTCCATCCATCCATTTAAAACTTCTTACTTAATTGTACCCTGTGTGCATTAAACAGTCTACAGGGTATATGATAGTCGGCTTGTCCCTGCCACTTGTTTTTATTTTGGCTATCATTTTCGGTTTCTGACACTGCTTTTTGTCACTCTCTTTGTCTGTCTATCATTAGCCGACACTTCTCTTTAATGCCTGCCAATTGACCAGCAATGGGTCAAAGTTTATTTCTTGCAGTTTTCTTCTTTACTTCTTGCCTTTGTTTTGTTTTGGCCAAGAACAAAGAGTGTGACACAAGAGCAAGAGCTGGCCAAAGAGCAAGCAACATTTTGCCGACTTGTCTTAGCTTTTTCTGCTGAGCTTTGGCCGAATTTGACGCGCCTCTAGATGGCGCTTTGCCATTGGCCATGTTGAATTTGCGTTCATGTTGAATTTCCGCGCTAAAGAGCTAACAAGTGTGGTGGATTTTGCTGTAACTTTGCTTTTTAAGAGTATTCGTGGATGATACTTTGCGAAGATCATTACCAAAATTGTGCTTAAAATTAATTTCATTTACTCTTAAAACTTCAAAATGGTACTGAAAGAAAAGGTTGCGCTTTTTCTACTTGCCATCATATAAGTTAAATATGTAATTAAATCGTCCTGACTGGACACGAATATTTAGAACAAATGGTGTTGATAATTGTATTGTTTAGTAAGGCGCTGTGGCTTTAACATTTAGTAATGATTTTTTTAATTTTTTTCAATATTCGTAAGAACTTGATTTTAAAATTGAACTTTTAAAAATAATTGTATAACGACTTCGTGAAGTTATCTACAATTGTTTTCAATATTGAAAATTCTTATTGAACGCAGAGCACATTGAAGTTAAAAAATCAGATTTAATCTATATATATAAAATAAACTTATGTTTTACGTGTTACGGGTGTTCTCATAAACGCGTCAATAAATTTCCAATCTGATTTTTGCGTGTGTTAGAGGTTGTCAATACGGAAGTTTTAAGCCTGAGTTTGCGTGTATTGGTTCGTGAGATATTTGCATTTTTGTGAATATCGTGAACATGGCATAGTAGAAAATTGATCAAGACCGGGTATTGGACATTAAATGCAGACAGAAGCGTTGTCGAAAAGGCGTTGAAATGTAGTTTCTGTGGGGGATGCATTTATTTGAGATGCTAGTTCTCTTAAGAATACATAAGTTCGTCCAGTTCGTTTAGAAAGTCAACTAATCCAAAAATCTTATTATTGTTTAGATAAGCTAACTAGAAAATCTTACGATGTTTGTACACTTTAAGAGTATTCAAAATGTTTGGGCAGGACAACGTTTGCCGAGCTCACTAGTACAGTATGGAAATATTTTTTTAATTATTTGGATAAGGCGTGTACCTTATACTTCGAAAATCAACATAGGCAACTTGGAAAGCATTTTATTTACTGACCACTTGGTTTTTATTGACTACTGTCCTTATAAATACTATTTTCTACGAATATTTTCGTTCCAAGGCTTATCCTTCACATATATATACCTACTTTGTTCGGGCAAAAATTGTTCACGTCAATGAGACTTGTGAATGTGCGTTAGATGTTTCTTAAGCATTAAGCATCATCAAAAGATGGTATTGTATCATGGGGCCCGAAATATCCATTTTCCAATTCGATATATACTTTTACAGAAACATTAACTTCATTTCATGTCCTTGCAGAAAACTTCAAATGTACTTAAATTAAGAATTTTTAAATACATTTTTTTGTATACTTTTTTTTAGTGTACCTTTCTGTTATAGAATTTCTTGGCTATACAGTAAAGTTTGTTATATTATTCTTTATAAAGAAATCAAAGCATATCTATAAATTATAGCAATTTACGAGCTATTAAATCTAAATGGTAATGGACATGGCGAAATGTTGAATCTAATTGTCCGCACTAAAAACTATAGTTTTGACTTTTTTAGAGCAAATAATTTATAAAAAAAATCACAAAATGGACTAGGACAAGCCCACTCTTTGTGTGGTACGAGTTAATTTCATAAACTCGCTTTGCGATGCACCTACCATGTCTGCCCTACGTGACGATCAGCCTTCAACTCCGAGTTAAGCCAGCTTTACTAAACGCTAAAACGTTGCTGTAATTCACCTTTGTGCTTTGGCCATGTTTTTCCCCACACCAAAGAGAGCGTGGGCAAAGCGTAAGCAGCATTCAATTTGCTGCTCTTAAAATGATTTGGTGTCCGTCGGAGTCGGTTTTGTTATGATGTGCTTCGTTCGTGTCATCGTTGCTAACTTCGTGCTGCGATGCTTCGACACGAACACACGCACACACACACACACGTGCAGTAACGAAGCGCAGCGGAATGATGCTGCTGCTGCTTCTTCTTCGTTTTGTGCTCCATTGACGAAACGAAGAACAAAGTTGCCGCTGTATGCGTGCGTGTGCCTGTGCGTGCGTGTGTGTGTGTGCACTTATCTTCATGGGATAAATCTCGCTGTGGCCCAGTCAGTCAGTTAGTCTGTTTTGTATACGGGCGTCAAGCGGTCGTGCACACGGGCAAAACGCAAAACGCTAAAAATTGTGAACAGAGGACACAGAATGAACACCGATTACAGTTACAGCTGTGAATACGAAATAAATTCGAGTAAAACAACAACAACAATCAAAATGCAGCGTTTTGGCGTCGGCACAAAATAAACGAAAAACGGCAAAATACCTATAAAAAAAATTGTTTTTTTTTTGTTTTTTTTTTCGGTTCTTGTTGTTGCGGCAACTACGAGAACAACAATAAAATAACAAAAAGAAGAATAAGAAGAAAAAGAAGCATAACAAGTAAAAAAAAGTTACAGTCAGTAAATGAGCGAAATTAATTAAAAATTCAAAAAATTAAAGAAAAAAAAGTATTAAGAAAAATTTGAAATTCAATGCAAAATGTGCGCCAATAAATGTGCTATAGAAACGTGTTTAAATATTTTGAAAATATTTCCAAAATTTTAAAAATTTAGTTTTGTTTTTGTAAGAAAGAGACAGCTTGTATGTGTGTTTGTTTGTAAATGTTTCGAAAAAAAAAGAAGAACAAAATAAAAAAAACAGAACAACAACAATTGTGTGTGTGTGTGCGTGCATGAATGTGTGTGTGCGTAAGTCAATTTATGAAGATAACATTAAATATAAAAAGAAAATAAAATTAGAAATAATAAATTGAGAAAGTCATACATATTGAACATACTACCACATATGAGAAGTATCTAACATAACAAATACTTAAAACCGAAAGAAATAGAAATGAAAATAGAAATAGAAAAATTGAAATAGCGAAAGAACAAAAACAAAATCAAGCAGTGGCAACAACAATAACAACAACAACAACGCTAACAAGCACTCAAGAACCAAATCAGTCAACGGCTTCTTCATACCAACCCAGTGACCTTCCCAACAACTTCATTATTATCATCATCATTTGCTTCATCATCTTCATATAGAAACCACCAATTCGAAGCAACTCGAACCCGCTCCTCGCCAGCATCGTCATCGTCATCATCACCGTCATAGTCAATGAGAACGTCAAGCAAATTTGTCTGATTCTTATTTTTTTTTTCTGCAATTCTTATTTCCTTTTTTGGCAACTTTTACTTGCTTATTTTCATATGTAAATTCTTAATAAAACAAAATGCAAATTAGATTCACGAAAGAGCCTTTAACAAAAATATTGCGTATACGTAATACAATCTATACTTGATATGAATCAGCAGCATTTGCGTTGATTTGAGCTGCGTAGACGTGAGCAAAGTTTTGGAAATAAAACTTCTATATTATCCTTTCAGATGATGGCTTTTGATAGCGATGTATTTTGCTGAAGCTTCGACAGGTTCGCAGTTCTCTGCCGCTGTCATTTGAACGATCCTAGTATCTTACAGGAATCAGGAAATAAATAATTTTCATTTCAAACAGATCCAAGCAAAGTTATTTTGGTCTCGAACTGAGAGTTCCATTTCGATAAACTCAGTTCATCGAATGATTATTTAGGCTATCCCAAGCCAATCATTTCGGAGCTGTTGAAAACAGATAAAAAGTTTTTCATACAAGTTACCACAAAGCATCAAATTTCTGTCATTGAAACGATCATAGTATCTTACAGGAATCAGGAAATAAATAATTTAAATTTCAAACAGATCCAAGCAAAGTTATTCTGGTCTCGAACTGAGAGTTTAGGCCTGTCCGAAGAATCCATTTCGATAGAGTCAGTTCATCGAATCATCATTCAAACAGATAAAAAAATGTTCATCACATAGCATCGAATTTCTTACTCCCGATGCACTTAGTTTCATCATGGTTTCAGGAATTCCGGTGTAATATTCTCCTTAGTGACGTCATCTCATTGCTAATTTTTCTTTCTCTTTAAAGCTGTCTCTTTTAGAAGATACAAAAATGCATGCTTTAGATGCTTTTGAAACTTATTGCAAATTTTTTTTAAGAATGCGATTAACCCAGAAATCATTTATTATTTATATACACATATGTTATTTATGTGTTTTACTTGTACATATGTACATGTTTAATTTGTGAGCTTAACTTTTATTTAAGTTGTTCAAATATTTCCTAATTTATAAGATTGCGTTCTGTTATTATTCCGCTCACACAGATACATGCATGCATGTATAGAAGGAGCGAGTGTGAGAGATAAGGAGAGACAGGATTAGAGAGAGAGAGAGAGAGAGAGAGAGAGGGAGAGGGTGGGGACGCAAATCATGTGTAATCTATTTGAGCCTCAACTGAGCTCAGTTAGTCAGTTCTTCGCCTGTTTTAGTTCGCCTGCATTTGTAAGATACTTTGTTTCCAGTTTAGAGATACGAGATACACACAGCTGCTGCTTTGCCGTTAAGTCGCAGCGATTAAGTTTCATTCAAAATGGCGAGCGCTTTGTTTGGCTAATTGTTTTATGGATTTGAAGAATTATTCTTGAAAGACGCTGCTGTTGTTGTTGTAATTGTTGTTACTCCTGCTTAGCAATAATTAAAGATTTGCAACTTGGAAGACGTTCTAAGCTTTTGGCTGAACTTCAAAGATTGCAAAGAACAAAAGAAAAAAAAAAGGAATGCGTTTTTTTAAAATGTGCTTAAAAATGCTTTTGCACAATATTTGCAAATATCACGCAGAGAGCTAATCACGAAATATTTACAAATATCACGCAGCGATATCTGAAAGCTAATCACGAAATATTTACAAAATAAGTTGCATGCCACCACACACACAGAAACACAAAAACGCACACTTACACACACACGCGCATTGATTGATTTAGATATATTTGCTTTTGTTTGAAAATCTTTCAATTTATTCAATACCATCAGCCTAAAAGGCGGCAATAAAATTTTTCCAAAGATGCAGCTACTTATTATCTTTTTTTTCTCTAATATTATTTTATAGAAATAGATTTCGAACTTAATTAGTAGCATTGCATCTTTAGGAAATTATTTGATGGCATTGAAACTTATGACTTATAACTTACTTACCACATGGTCAGGAATCCTCTGTTAGACGGAAAGAAGCTAAATGAAATGAAAGTTCGAGTTACTCGAATAAAATTTCGATCGCTTCGCTCATAAAACAAAAATTTGCCGTATTAGCCGATTTTTCGATTCAGCTTAAATTCTTATCTCAAGAGAAGACAGCAATTTTACATTTGATTGTAGAGTACCTGAAAAGTCCATAGGATAATTTCTAAAAATATTTTTTCTGTGCTAATCGCTTGCTTCGAAAGCGATCTAATGGAAGAAACTGTATCTCTAACATTGACATATTTTTTTTGGTACATCGATTTGTTGAGACCCTCAGAATAGGTGACATTTTGGGCATCACCTTCTTGTTTGAGCCCGAACTCCCTTCAGCAAGCATTTTTTCGAGGTTTGCGAACAGCTAACAGACACTGTGACTCAAATCTAAAGAATAAGCAGATCGAAATATAATTCAATTTGGATGTGATGTTAAGCACTTTGAAAACAGTTCAGGAACCAATGCTTATGCAAAATGAAGTCTATCAGTTCCTTTCATATCTTTTAAGTTTCAGCTAAATGATTTTACTTAACTTTTCGGTTCGTTACAATGATTTTGTGAACATTTTGATGTTCTTAGTTAATAGCCATATTTGGCGCTCAATGTGTGGTTTATAATCGGTTTAATCTTTGTAGTGACCTTCCAGCAAATCACTTTTTCTCCATTTGTCTCAATGGAGCAGATATCCGAAAAGCCAAATTTTTTTAAATCGCAAAACTAGCGGCACTGAGTCTAATGTGTAACTTGTGAAGTAAATATGAGATTGTAGCATAATTTTCACGGGTAGAGCGTGTGTGACGTCATCTATATGTCATGCTATGGACTTTTCAGTCGATTTGTTAGAATGATTAGGTTAGGTTACACTGGCTGGCCACAACAGAGTGCAGCCTAGCATAGACCTTTTGGTCCTTAGCTGTGCTAGAATGATTAGATCCGTGATATTAGGTATCACCAGGAGGACTCACACAGAGCCAAGCCCAACGCTTGCCGATCTCGCAGTCTACAGCTGCTGAGAGTGAAAAAATTAGCGCAGTCGTTAGTATGCTCTCATTGAGACGTATAGACGTCAACTAATACAATTGCATTTTCTAGCACTCTCTCGCTGATGAAGCCCAGATAGTTCTCTCAAAAACGTACGCATTATTCGAACGAAAAATTTTTCTCGTTTCTGAAATAAAACAATATGGTTCTAAGCAAATTCGAACTTCAGTTAAGTGCAGTTTCTTTTACGAATGCTCAAGTAGTTCAGGGTATAGTTAAAACGATACCGATACTAAAGTATCGCAACATCCCTGAGATACCTTTTTCTGTTCTTCGCTATTGATAGGCTATAATTCTCTTTTATTGCAATTGAAAATAATCGTATTATTAAGTGCAATTTCAATCTTTTCAAGTCAATAAATCAAAACAGTTAACTGAGAGTCGCTTTTAGTGCAAACGGCAAAATGTATCTGAACTTCGTTATGCTCTCACTTTAGTGGGCTTCTAAGTTTTTTTTTTTTTGCTTGTATTGCTTTCTTTTCTGTTGACATTTTGTATTTTTGTTTGGGTTTTATTTTCTTATTCCTTTTCTTCGTGTGCTGCATGTTTTTGGCCAAGTGTAAATAAAGCACATTACGAGTGGCCATGTGAGTGAGAGTGTGCGATAGCGTAAGTGCTCGTCGAAATGCAAGCACTTAAAGTGCCAACACACACACACGCACACACACACACATGTATATGACACTTGTATATATATACACATATATAGATATAGATGATGCGACACAATCATAGTGTATACAGGTAGGACAGAGAGAGAGAGGGAGAGAGAGCAGACAGCAGGTAAGCTGCTGCTACGTGCGCCTTCTACTTTTATTTTTTTTGGCTTAACTTGCAACTGCCACAGCGGCGGCAGCAGCCGCACTTAAAAAATCTACACACTTTCTGCTTTACATGATTTCTTTTCTCTTTTTTTCTCATCTTTTATTTGCGCGCGTCTTTCTTCTTTACTTTTACTTGATTTACGCTCACGTGTAGCTGCATGCGTGTGTGTGTGTGTGAGCATTAGCAAGGGCAAGGCAATGGGCGGCAGGTTAATGCAAAAGGGGCATGCCACATGCAGCGGGAGAGCGCGGCGTCGGCAGAGCGGCAGAGAGTGCTGTCAAGCTAGCTAAGATTTTAAGCAAGCACTTGACGTCACTGTTTGTGTGTGTGTGTGTCTGTGTGTGTGTACGCGTGTGTGTTGTTGTTGTTGTTATTGTCAAAGTGTATTTGCTTAAAAATCAATTACGTCATCATTGTCAAATGCCAATTGGATATTTCGATGATGGCGACGGCGGCGGCGGCAATGACAAAATTTGCCCAACTTTGCATTCAAATGCACGTAGCTGTGTGTGTGTGTGTATCTGTGTGTGTGTGTGTGCCCGGACTAACGGTAACTGATTTCGTTCATGTTTGTTTGCTTGCCACTCAATGTGCCGCCATCTGCGACGGTGTGTGTGTGTGTCAGTGTGTGTGTGTGCGTGTTTGCCTTGGCGTGCGATGAAGCGCTTCAGTTGTGTCAATACTTATCAGGCGACATTAGCGTCAGTCTGACGATGTCTTGCTATTTATTCGCACACACACACACACAGTAGAGTCTCAATAAACAAGAAAAAACAACTACAACAACAGCAACAAAAAAATTAATCAATGTTTTAAGAATATGTTTCTTTAAAACTCTATAAAGCTGCTCTTTACGGCTTACATATGTGTCGAATTTCAGTATCTCTAATATCTTACAATATCCAATAGTCACCTTTAAATATTTTATAAAGATACGTTTTGTTTTTAAATTTTCCAAAAGCTTTAACTTTTAAAATCAAAAACTGAAACTATAATCTTAATGTTTTCAAAATATAAAAAAGAATTCATCAAATTTATCGAATTGTTTAAAGACCGCTTGTTTCCCTTAAGTAAATTGTTTCAATCCGATGATATACTCTTAACTTCACTTCAATTCGTCTCACTTGCTTCAACTTCTTTCGCTAATTGCCTTCTCCATGTGTGCGCTGGACGCCCCCATCTGCGTGATCCTTGAGGGTTCTATTCAATGGACTGTGGGTCTTTTCATAGCATATGACCTATGCAGTTCAATTTTCTCTGCGTTATATTTGTTTTGATAGTGACCACAACCTCTAATTTCATATGGTTTCTGGCCATCGTATTTTTAGTTTGCGTCTAAGGCATCAATTGACAAAGGTTTGAATTCGCTGGAAGGACTTCGAAGCTACATTCAAGGTTTCGCATTGGATTCTCAGTTTGGTGCCACGTGAAAGATATGCTGAGTTCCAGATTTTTTTGAATTGTCCAAGAGTTTGCTGCGATTTCTTGATCCTGTTTTCGACATATCCGGCCGCCAGATCTCGAAATGTTACATCCTAGGTAGCAAAATCGTATTTCGTCCTCTATTGGTGTTGAGTTTAGAAGAAAAGGACGGGCATTGCCTGCATTTATGCGCAGACACATGGATGCTAAGTTCTACTTTACAAGCCAGCGTCGATATTCGAATTTTTGTACCATGTCATTGTATTTGTGCGTCAAGATGCAAATATCGTCAGCGTAGTCCAGGTCGTTTAAAAAGCCGCGTAAGCCCTTTGGTTTTCAAGGACTCAGTTTAGAACAACATCAAGAACAATGTTGAACAGTGTTGGGGAGAGTGGGCAACCTTGTGCAAGTCCTAACTCATCTTTATCCCTTTCTGCTGTCACTTTAAATATTCGAATCTAACCATTAATAAACTCGGATATTCTTTAACTCGAACAACACAAATATTCTTACTGAAATAATAACAAAAACCACTACAATTATTTTTTTTTTTACCATTCTATTGATAGCCAAGATCCCAGAATTAAGGTGGCCAATTTCTGTGACTTATGTCCTACTACAGATCACAATCTCATTTGTTCTCTATTTCGAGTGACTACTGTAAAGGTTACACCCTTTTTTTTTTCTTCTTGTCACGTTTTTGTATTTTGCTTTCTTGTGTCAATCCGCATACGCACCTGTCTCTCTCTCTTTGTTGCGCTTTCTTTAGCACTCCGCTCTTGCTCTTTGCTCTCTTTACATTGCTCTAAACACTTTTGTCTGATATATTTTATTTATATAAAGTAATATGTGTGCATGTGCGTGTGTGTGTGTGTTGTATATTTTTCTTGCCAATTTTGTCAACATTTTTCATCAGGCCATATTGTATTTCTTTGTTGTTGTTGTTATTATTCTTCTCCTCTTATTATTCTTCGCTTAGCTGAGCTTTAAGTGTGTGCGTGTGTGTGTGAGAGGGTGTGAGTATGGCCTAGGTGTTGCTCTTGTTGTTGCTGCTGTTGTTGTTGTTGTTGACCCCACGGCACAAAATATAATAACGCAGAATTTTTGACAGGCCATTTGGAGCATTGTCAACTGTTTGCTCCGTTAAGATTTTCAGCCTAAAAATACTTCCAGCCCCTCCCCCCCCCCCACTATTTATTTATTTTCATTTTATTTATTTTCATTTTGTGAATCTCATATGTGTAGAATATCAAAAGGCGCTTCGATTGGCACCCACTCGAGAAACTCCAAAACAATCGATAACAGATTGAACAACAACATAAGGAAACTGCGTATTTGGCGTTTCTTTGACAGCTTTTGAGATTGTTTTGGAGTTTCAAGTTTTTGCTATTGTTGTTGTTGTTTTTCTTTATATTTTCGCCCCACTTTGTAGTTTGCAGTATGAAAAGCAATAAATCCGTATTTTGATGTATAATTTTGTTGCAGTGATTTATATCAATAACAAGTCTCATGTGTTTGATATTTTTTCTTATTTTTTTTTGTATATCAAATAGAAACTGTTACCAAGAACAACCAGAAATTTTTAAGTAAATAATTTAAACGAATGCGATGAAACGAAAAAATTTACATATAGAATAGTGAAAAAAAATTTGTATTTCTCTAGATTTGCATTTCTGAGAAAGCCAAAAGTTTTGAGCGTTGAGATTCGTTTAATTTCTATGCGTTAATTTTTTATTCAGCTCTTTCGACTCCCTCAGTAATATAAAATATTGCACTGTGACGTCACATACGCACCTTGCATTATATTGGCATTACAACCATGTTTGGTTTTTTTTTAAACAACAAATGGTTTTGTTTAAAAAAGGCTTATTGAATTAATTGAAGCGGCAGATTTTCTTTTGTTTTAAAAGCTTAAATAGTCGTTCCATACAAATAGGTTGGTTCAGCCTGGCTTGCGGTTATATCTATAAAATGGGGATTATGGTATGTCGCATATTCTCAGTTTAATGAAAGATGAAACTTTAGTTTTGCAAATTTTGGTTAGCAATAGCTTTGAAAAAAATAAATTGTCTTCTTCTGGGCTGATGAGCTTCCCGAGCTTTGGTTCGATGCAGTAAAGTTTATAGCAGTACAAAAATGTAAACCATCATCAAAAATTGTGAAAACTGGAAATTAAAAAGAGTTAGGTCTTATGGCCTTTTGGAAATCCCTATTGATGGTTAATTGACAATAAATCGATTATAATGAGAACATAAGATCTCGTTGTGGCTGAATTTCTTCCATAGGGTTCAGGTGCGAATGTTCTAAGCCTTTGACTAAATTAAGAATGGGAATAGAGCTTAGCGGTGAAAATGATTTGTATCAAAAAATCGACATTTACATAATATTTTCAAGTCTCAAGAACATTTTATGGTTGAAGGTCGAGGTACTTTATCAAAACTTTAAGTTTTTGTTGATTTGAAATATCTGGGTTTTTGGCAATACCATGGTTTAGAGCAGATATCTGTAGTCAATTTAGTTTTTCCAAATCGATTGTTGATTATTCTATGAATTTTCCATTAACGAACAGCTGTCAAATTGAAAAGCAGCTAGTTGAAAGAAAACAAAAAAATGGTGCCAAATTAGAATCATGACTCCTTATTAAAAAACACCCTATATAACAGCGAGCACGGAGAGCAAATGAGCTGAGGAGCTGAGGAGGAGCCACCTTACAATTTCGTTATGATCGTTGGCTGCTCTTTAACTACATTAAATGTTTTTCGTTAGCTCTCACTTTTTCTCTTCATCTCTCGCTCTCTCTTTGCCTCTCTGTTGCAATGATTAAATAAGCCAACGAATGCAGCTGGTTGCAGTTGCAGCAGCAACGTCCAAATGACTTATATACACGCACACACATACATACATATGTATAGAATGAAGAATAATAAAATAACGAAATAAACGAAACAAAATGGAATGAAATGAATTTGTTACGCTGCTTTTGGTGTCGCAGCTGCTGCTGCTGCTGCTGAAGCTGCTGCTTTTGCTTTTGGTTTATTTGTTTTTCTCTAGTGCTTTATTGAACTCAGCAGCAGATACACGCACTCACACAGATACACACACACACAAAGATACACACACACACACATATGTGTTGCTTCATCAGGATTATAAACGCACGAAAGCACCAAACATATTATAGCTGACGCAACGATGTTCGATGTGCCACACACACACACACACATACACTGATACACACACACACACAGACACACAGTGAGTGATTAAAGAAGAGATGAAGAGAGGAGGATGAAAGGGGCAACATAAAGCTGAAATAAAATAAAATGCTCACCACTGTAATTCATTTAAGTGGCGCATGTCACGTGTGTGTGTGATTGAATGTGTATTTGTATTTTGTATTTGTATCTGAGTCCGTGTCAGTGTCCGCCGCGTTCGTGTCCCCGTGTGTCCTCGCATGTAGGAGTCACAGTCACAGTCACAGCCTCGCTCTCACTCTCTCGCTCTTTGTGTGTGTGTGTCCTTACATGAAATTTCATATTTTTAATGACTGTCAGAGTCAATACAATAACAACAACAACAACAGCAACAACAACAGGAACAGCGACAGGCAGCAATGTTACAAAAGGCATTCCATTTTCTTTTCATAAAAATGAATGCAAACAGCATGAAAAATGTTCACTACACACACACACACACACACATACGCACACACACAAATAAGTATATAATATTATGTATATATAGTTCTTTGTGTACAAAAATGTTCGATTCAAAAGAAATTTTTCAAAAAACGACAAAAAAAAAAATGTCATAACGCACACACACACACAAACGATTATAAAATATGCTAAAGAGCGCAAATATTTGAAAAATTTAAATATTTTAAATTGCATAACAATTTCTCTCTGGCTTATAATCCGTAAATATTTTAAAGCCAAGTTGGTTGGCCAAGTTTAAAGTTTTGATGCAAACATATTTGGTCATATCTAGAGTTTCATTCTACTGACAGGCAGACAACATTTCGACATTGCCTATTAATGTATCTAATTTGAGTTGCCAAAAGATACATAGATACATATCTTATGTGCTTCAATTAAGAAGTTAACTTGATCTTTGACACAGATACCGAATTTTTTCGAATAAATTGATACGAAATGCTGTTGGTGTGTTGCTAAGCCAAATTGCATAGGATAAAGCACACACACCAAACACACACATAGATTTAGATACAGATACATACACACATGAGCTATCATACACAAAAAATAATGCTGAAAATATGCTGAGAAATTTTTCATAGGATATGCACAAAATGAAGGCTAAATTGTTACTAAGCATAGAAGAAGAAGAAGCTTTGACAAACTGAAACAATTTGAGCCTTACTTTTTGGCCAACAAAAAAATGGTTTGTTCGGTATTTGGAGTCAGAATTTATCAGAATAAAACAGGCAAGCAAAATTTTCGTTCACTGTGCGTATACGCAATTTGTTACTTCAAAAATAATTATGGGATTAATATGGGAAAGGGCGTTGCTATAGGGAAATGCGAATGAAACTCAACTGCTACTGCTGCATTAAATGTTATATAGGGTGGGTCATCTGTATATGACATATGATGACAAGTGCACCGCTTTTCACATGAAAATATTTCTATTTGTATCTTTTTCTCTTATTCGTTTCAAAAGAAGTCTTTTTATGGATTAATATGGGAAAGGGCGTTGCTATAGGGAAATGCGAATGAAACCCAACTGCTACTGCTGCATTAAATGTTATATAGGGTGGGTCATCTGTATATGACATATGATGACAAGTGCACCGCTTTTCACTTGAAAATATTTCTATTTGTATCTTTTTCGCTTATTCGTTTCAAAAGAATTCTTTTATGGTATTTTGTACATGCGTGTGGCACGTGTGGCATATGCAGTTGTCAGAATTAGACTTGTGGGGCATAAAAAACACCCAGTAAATAAAGATTTGTCGCAGTTTTGTAATTGTTTTGCAATGAGGGAGGATGATGGGGCAAGAGGCAAGAAGCGGAGCTACGCTAGAAGTGTGGGTGCTGTCATGCAGCAAGGTGAAGGTTGCTGCAACGGACAGAAACAACAAAGAGAGACATTGACAAAAATAACAAATATAACAGAGAGGCAAGAGATAGCGATGGAACAGTTGTTTTTTTTTCTCTTCTGCTGTTTTATGGAACAGGCAAATTTAAAAATTTATGCAACTGCAGTTGCAAGGACACGTAAAGAGCGAGCGAGTGATACACAGAGAGAGAGAGAGAGAGAGAGAGAGTGCAAGAAAAGAGGTTAACATGTTTTGGCCTGGCTGAACTGGCTTGGCCTGCCCTGGCCTGGCTTGGCTTGGCCCATAACAATAACGAACAGCGCCACACTTATGTCGGTTTACTTTCGGCCAAGTGCAGCAACATATACAGCAGAGGAGCCATAAGTCCGTACACTGAGAGAAAATTCCGCTAATACTCAAAGTGTGAAAAAATTTAAAAAAAATTGAAGCATGAGCGAAGGAAATATCTTCAAATTGGTATTTGGTGGTTTTTCGACGTCTAGAACAAACAAAAAATCAGACTTAATCGAACCTTACTAAAATTAACTTTTATCAGGAATTTGTTTTAAGTACAGTACGGTTTCCTATCGGATTAGTATAAGTGCAAATTTTTTTGAATAACTCGAGCTCTTTCAAATAGTTTTTTTGCATAGTTCTAAAATTTTTAATAAAACGAAAATTTACTGAGCAAAGTTTTATTGAGAAAAGGAAGATTTGAGAGGTGCAAATTAAAATGTAGACGATAATTAGTGTGACCAAACTCGACAGAAGCGCATACGCCAAAAAGTGACCAAAGCTGTTATTCAATTAGACTTTTAAATATCTAAGTAATAGATTGAGGAAAAACTGATTCATCAGAAAAAATTTTGTGTGAACAGACTTGTGGAATACTTAAGTATCTCAGCAAGGGTTTAACCTACAATTAATTTAAATCTGTGACTTATTGCCAGCCGCTCTTAACAAGAGCTTAAGATTAGTGTGACCAAACTCGTAAATGATACTGAACCGCTAAACTTGCAACATATTTTTCTCAGTCTCTGCGAGTATGTTGCATATGCTACACTAGTTGACGAAGTGAAGTGGCAGCTACAACAGCGGCAGTCAACAGCAGCAGTTCAGTCCAGTCCAGTTCAGTTCAGTTCAGTTCTGTTCAGTCCTGTCCAGAATCAGAATTTAAGGCAGTGCGAAGCAAGGGCGGGCGGGGTGGCAGTTGGGAATGGTCATGCTGCAAGTTTGCAGTTACAACAACATGCTGCAGCGCCTAGAAATATGCTGCAACAGTCATGTGTATGTGTGTGTATGTTATTTTTCCGTTGTATTTAATGTGACCATGACACGGAAGCCAGTAAAGAGCTGTGCATGCATCTGCCGCCGCCACCGCTCTTTGCTCTCTCCACACTCTCTCCTCTCTGCACGGGGAAAACTAATGACTGACGCAAAAATGTTGCAAATGTTTGTTGCTGTTGTTATGCATGCTGCTTTACAACTTCTGTTTGCCACCAGCCACTCCCTTCCCCCGCCCCGCCCGGCCCACTCACTGTCTAATGAATTGTTTTGCAACAACAAAGAGAGACAGCATGAGAAAGAAAGAGAAAATAAAAAAAACTCAGTGAAATTTAATTTTTTAATCAAACTGAACAAAAACGGAAATTAACGCAGCAGTTCGTCCTGTTGTTGCATAATCACAGCTGCATTCTGTTGCAATTAAAAGACAGGATAACAACAACAACAACAGCAACAACAACACTATAGTCTAACTTTTTTGCAGCCTCACTTATAATGGATTTTTATCATTAAATTGTAGAAGTAATTTTTTTTACTTTTTTTTTTTTGTATTCTCTGCCTTTGTCTTTCTGTCAAAAGCAGCAGCCAGGAACATCCTTTTTTTGTACTCCTTAGTCCTAGAGCGAAAAAATATACACTGTACAGAAGATGGAAAGTATTTTCAATCCCGTTTCCAAGTGTTTTTGTATGAAAACTATTTAATTGAAATACCATTTTGAAGTTCCGATATTATGAAAAATATCGTATAATGATCTTGATTTTGGGGATTCCAAGTAAGGTTGTCCTTTCGTCAAGTGCATTCCAGAACCAAATTCCAAATAAATATCTTATCTTTCTTTTGAACAATTGTATACGGATTCGATTCGAACGAATTTTTATTTTAAGAGTAACAAAGAATATTTAAAAAAATATTTTGTTATTATTTATTATGTTTCTGATTTCTCTTGCAAAAAAGTTTTTTTTTTAACCGCATTACAACTCGTTTTGGTGAAATTGAAAGTACCAAGCATTCGGTTTCAAATCGAAACACGGCCAAATCTTTACATAGCTTAAATAAATTTTTGTTATCGATAATTTTTGAATGGACTAGAGAGCATCCCATTGTCGTCTTCGACTCCTTCTATGGGCTTCAGGTACTTCGAAGTCGGTCACGCCTGACATTAAATGTACGCAATTTTTCTTTCTTTTTGATTCTGTTCTCTCTCTGATTTTGCTTGTTTGCATTTATCCTTGTTGTTGTTATCCTTGTGGTTATTGTTGTTGTTGCTGCCAAGTTTTAACAAAGCCGCCTCTGGGCTTGGTATAAGTTTAAAAAAAAAAAGAAATACAAAAAATAATAATAATAAAAGACATGTTGAAGAAGTAGGAAAAAATTAAAGTTAACGTGTGCCACGCCCACACAGCTGCGCCTACATCATTTGCTTCCTTCTGCTGCGTGTTGCTGTTGTTGTTGTTGTTGGTGTCAGCCATTTTGTACTTGCAATTACTTAAAATTTGTGTTTTGCGAAGTTTCAAAAGCTGCAAAACTTTCAAACGCTCCTCCGGCTCCGCTCGCTTTGTTTTTATTCGAGCAGAAATCAATTCACTTAGCCGCCCCTTCCTCACCCTGCGCACTAACAAATTAGTGAGTTAATTAGTAAAAGCAAGAAAAAAAAACAAAAGAAGAGAGGGAGAGAGATTCCGAGACATATAAATTCCAAACACTTTTGAAAACCTTTTTGATTAAGAAAATTCAATGAAAATGGAAGTTTTATGATAATTTTGTTTAAACCATTATCATAAGTTTTAATAAAAGGTTAGGTTAGCTAATAATAGCCGACTTTAGTATACACTTCAGGCTACCAAAGCGGTTTATTGTTTTGTCTAGTAAACTAGTTAATTCCAATCAGAGTCCAAAAGCATAAGTAAGAAGTGAGTAATATTCCAGCAAAAGCTGAACAATAGCCCTAATGCAGAATTCCATTGAATTGAGAGCCTTGAGCCAGCTCCTATTTAATAGTTATCTAGATAACAATTAAACATATCTACCTTCGGTTTAATTTCTAGTCTTTGTTGTGTGCAATTGCATAAGCATGCCGAGCAAGCCCAATCCCAATCCCAACCATTCACCTGCCTGTCCACCACTTTGTACCCATTCGAAGAACAACCGTCATCAGAAGCTAAACAGAAGCTGCTTCCTTTGCTTTGGTCTGTTGGTTGCCCTGCTGCGCGCATTGAATCCTGAAAGGGTTTCAGATTACTCTTTTGTATTTGGATTTGTGTTTCCATGGCCATTCATATCAGTTACGATTCCATTTTGTTGTTGCTGTTGTTGTTGTTGTTGTTGCTGTTGGAGCACAGACAAACACCGTATAAATAAGCAAGTGGGGTTACGCCCCTTACGCCATTTTGCATTGGTGATGTGATCATCTGACTTTGACTTGTTGCCCTTTTAACGCATCATTGCATAACACGATGTTTTTGTGTGAGTGCGTTTGTGCGTGAGTGCGGAACCGGAATCGGGTCATTAGACTCACGTTTGTGGCAAGCTTTTTCCTAAATTCCAAGATGAAAGTTTTTTTTTTTTTAAACCCGAAACTGACGTCTCGCTCTTTTAATTTAATTTTGGCACTGCTTGGTGGGTTGGTAGCAAATCGAAGAAGCAGTGCAGTTCAAAGTAAACGTTTAAAGCGACCTTGAGATGCCCTCTGTCAGTCTTTTTTTACTTATACGTTGCGTTTATTATGATGCTGGCTATCAATCTATTTTTCTTATGTCCTGTTACTCCAAATCCGTCGGTCATGCTGGCGGATTAGCCGTAGAAACACGGGTACCACTTGGAGAATGAATATTCCTCGAGTTTAGTCTCATGTTTATAAAGAAATATGTGAGGGCGCAGGGTTCTGACAGTAAGTTATTAGCTCAAAGTCAGTTCTGACAACTCCGCTTCCACTGACAGGCAACTTTTAAATCGTCCGCCCTTAATTGGAGAAAAGACGCATTTTGCAGCCGCTCATCCTGAGTACAGACGCTACGTTGTGGATCGCTCTGCGCTTCAATGCTCCTCGCAGACCTTACCGGCTTGGGTGGCTCTAACAGTAGCTATGCTACCGCCGGCGTTGCTCTTAGAATCATTACAGCTACTAAGCACCCTCACCACGCCAAGGTGATGATCTCCGAGGGCTCAATTTAATCTTCTTGACACAATACCATGAACTTTGCCCTTCTCACTAGATTGGCGACCATCTTTTAAGTTCGCTATCTACACATTCCTACATATATTAAGATCTCACAAATATCATATACTCTCTAGCTTAGAGTATAAAAGAAACTCCTCTTAATTATAACTTGAGAGCGTCTTAAAAGTCAAACAATCATTTGCATTTGAGATTCTTTGAAGTTATTGGATTTTTTTTCCTCGTATGTATGTGTTTCTCATAATGAGGTGGGGCACAGCGACCATAAGATCTTTTGTACCATACCCATAAATTACGCCAAAAGACTTTGCGCTTTCCGCATGAATAGCTGTAGGTCTTTTGTTGGTATTGACCTAAGATGGAAGGGACTAATCCGTTTCTTTGCCATGCGACAGGCTTTCTCGCATACCAGCGCTGGGCAGTCAAAGATAAAATATCTGGTGGTTTCATCGTCTTCTAGACAGAGCCTGCACTCTGAAGAGCCCGATAGGCCAATTTTCCGTAGATGGCATTTAACAGTGTGGCGGCCAGATAGGTAAGCTACCAGGAGCTCTGCCAAGACTTTTGTCTTGATCATATCCAGAGGTTTGACAAGCGCTTTTGCTAGAGGCAGCCCCGGTAAGAAGAACCAGTATCTCCTATGTTCTCCTGCAGCCCATTTGTTTATCATGGTCTTGATTGTGGACCAACCAATACCACAGAAAGGCGCAGGAGATGTAGTCAGGATGGACGCACCCTGTCTTGCTAGATCGTCTTACCATCCGCTCCTGAGTGTTCAGGTACCCAATATAGCACGACTTTGTTAGTTATTGGATTAACCGATGCAAGATTTTTAAGAAGAAAAATTCGCAGATCGGATCAAAATTTACATTTTAGAACTCTTCCCTTAGAGTCTTCTCGATATATGTATCTAAAATTTTCCCATGACAAATAGAGATGGCAGCTTTTATATGCGAGTAATTCTTATTTTACAAATATATATGTACATAGTATATATACATTATGTACTAGGTTACTAAAGCAACTATGTGCATAAAATTATTGCATTTTTTAGTGCACATAAATCTTCTGGTTTAGTCGACGAATGCAACAATTCGACAATAATAGTAATAATAAAAATAATAATAATAATAATAACGACAGCAGGGTGCAAAGCACATAAACAATGTCAGCCGCAACAACAACAACAACAAACGAAACAATAACAACAACTACAACAACAACGACGAACAGTGGCAATAAAAAGGAGCAAAATAAAACAAGAGCCAAAAGTCAAAAAATACCCAAAACAATAATAATAAAGTTGCTAGGTAAGAGGGAGGGCGATGTTAGAAAGGGGCTGAATGCAGAGAGCTCGCTCTTTTGTCTCTCTCTCCTCTCTTTCTCTCTTACTCTCTCTTGCGCAACTACAACAACAAAGTCAGCAATAAAATTTTCAATGCATAAGCAAATATTTAATTTGACTCAAATTGCAGCTTAATAATGTTTGTGCGCAAATTTTTGGCAGCTACTGTATTGTTTGCATGTGTGTATGTGTACACACACATACACTCACACATATACATTCAGACTGACGCCATTGCAAAATGTAATAAATATTTAAATGTTAATTCAATGGATGTAAGGTATTCCAGTCCTTCCTTCCAGTGGGATTCAGATATTCAGAAACAAGCTGAGAATACTTAACATCTTGGCTTGCATTGTAATGGATATTGAAATAAACAGAAATGGACAGAAATTTAAAGATAAGATGACTTGATGGTTTTTATTTTTACTTTTTTTTATTTTATTCTTATTTTTAACAAACAATGGCAAACTGTTCAAGTGCCGGAAATATCTCCTCTCTGGCATTGTGGGAATTCTTAAGGCTGAGCAGAGCAACCAACAATAGAAAAAAGATATTCAAATTAAAAGCAAAATAGCCTTGAAAGCAGCTTGAATGATGCTGATGCTGGTTTTATTTAAAGCCATATTTATGCCAGAGTTTGGTTTCTAACGATGTTGTCTGTGGTCAAGCGGCTTTAATGCTTACGTCAGCTGGCTCTCTCTCTCTTCCTCTCTCTCTCTCAGTTCGAATGTTGGCTTAAGGTGTAACACCTGTATGGAGCATGGTTTTTTTTTTAAGGCCATTTTGCGCTGTTTTTTAAGCGATGATTTTGAGCTATATAAATAAATTTTTCTTAAGTCATAAAAACCAAACTGCGCCTTAAGAGAGCTGCGAGCTCTTGACTAATTAGCTGCTTTGTGACGTCATCATTGATCGGAAATAGCAAATAAAAGGATTATCTCATATCCTATGCACCAAGGGATCAATTTGTTTCGACAAATCATTAAAAATTAGTTTTAAAATAAAGAGTTTTTATTATTTCCACAAAATGCTTCACTGAAAAATTATGAAAATATAATTCGTGAAGCTATTCTTGAAAAAATGCTTTAAAAAAAAAAAACGATTTCAAAGAACTGATCATAAGGCGTGGTGCCCTGAGCCCGATTTTTATAAGTGGGGGATAAATTTGGGACATCAATTCTAACAAAATTGAAAAACCATTCTGGCTTTTTGGTCAACTTACGAGGGTGGATTGATAAGTTTCCGGCCTGACCAAGAAAAACAACGTTTTTAAGAATTTTTTTTTTATTTCTCAACATAATCTCCTCCAAGGCTGATTTATTTCTCATAGCGGTGTTCTAGTCTAGTAATGCCATCTCTATAGACTGATTCGTCAAGCTCCTCAAAATACCCATTTACAGCTTCGATTACTTCTTCATTGTCCGCAAATCTCTTACCGCCAAGCCATTTTTTGAGGTTAGGAAACAGATAATAGTCACTCGGGGCTAGGTCTGGAGAGTAGGAAGGGTGCGGCATCAATTCAAACTTAAGATCGTTGATTTAAGCCATCGCAACGATTGACTTGTGCGCTGGTGCGTTATCGTGATGAAACAAGATTCTTTTCTTCGCCAGATGAGGTCGTTTAATTTTCATCTCGTGGCTCAAACGTTGCAATAAGTCTGCGTAGTATTGACCAGTGATAGTTTTAGCCTTTTCAAGGTAATCAATGTATATAATACATCTTGTATCCCAAAAAACAGTAGCCATAACCTTGTTCGCTAAAAAAATTGTTTTTGCCTTCTTTGGAGTTGGTTCCCCTGGTCCAATCCACTGTTTAGACAGTTCTTTGGTTTCAGGATTGTAGTGGTGGCCCAAGTTTCGTCAACGGTTATGAATCGACGCAAAAATTCGCTTGGATTACGCTTATACGTCAAATTGGCGGTTGAAATGTTTTTTCGAATTTCGAATTTTCAAGAAAAACACAGAGGTGTCTTGTTAAGTGTGCTCTCAAGTCTAAACTAACATGGCGATCGGGCTGAAACTATAGCTACAAGCTATCTAAGGATGGTACTATAGAACGCCACCTCAAGGTAGGCCTAGTGGCCCCATCTCTTGGTCAGGCCGGAGACTTATCAATCCACCCTTGTTTTTTACAAGTTTTCAATTTCAAGACTTTTTTGCACAGACTTTTTTTTTTGGTATCCAGTATCGGGTTGAAAACTTACAAGAAATTGACTTGAAATTAGATTTTTTACACTTTTTTTTTTTAACTCCAATGTGCTTTATTTTTTACTCTATAAAGTTGGGCTGAGTAAAACTCAAAATTAAGTTTAAAGCTTTTCCAACACAAAAAATAAATATTTTCAACGTGTTTGTGAAATAATTATGTCAAAAGTTTTCCAACTAAGTTAAGCAAATATTGTATAAAAGTTAATTTACAACCAACTTAAATAATTCCTTTTGAAGATAATAATAAAGGTTAGGCTTGGCTAGTATAAAATATAAATACCCTTTGGCGCTTTTAGGCTGTTCATTTGATATCAGAAACGCAATTAACTTGATGTTGATATAATTTGTTAACAACAAATAAATATGGCTTTAATTGGTATGCAAAGTATACAAAAATATTTTATGGCCCATAGGCAATTTTTTATATTTTTTGTTGTTTTGTTTTTAGCAAATTAGAAAGAAAGTTTGCGCTGCAATCCAATAGATAGCTCTATCTCTAAATGTATCTATAACTCTCTTGGGCGAATTTTTTGTATTTTTTCAACTGTAGTTTGCTTTTCTTTAATATTTATTTGTTTTTTTTTTTGTCGTTGTCGTTTTGTTTTTTTGTTGCTTTACTTTAAGCTCCAGTGAGCTTTCGTTTTCTGAAATGCTGTTTTGTGTGTTTGGGGTTTGGGGTTTTGAGTTGGGTTCCCTTGGGTGCCCTTCTGTGTGGTCTGGCCTTATCTTCAAGTTGTTGGTTTTGTATTTTGCTTTTTTTATGTTTAGTTTGTTTTACATTTCACTTTCAGTTTTTATTATCGCACTAACACAAACACTCACATGTACACGCACGCACACATGTACACGCATTTACATACACAGGCAAGAGCCAAAGCCACAGCATGAAATATGCTCTAAATGAAATAAAAACCACTGCATACTTTTAGGCCTACGTTGTTTGTACAGACACAGTGAGTCGAAAAAGTCTTGGTAAAAAATTGAGAAAAATTGCACTTTATTTAGACAAAAAATTGATAATAGAGTTCATTAATTCGAGCAACTGAAATATTCCTAACGAAAGATTAGGACCACTACTTGATTTTGTGGAAAATTATGAAAAGAAACCCAAAATTACGTTTCTTTTTTTTTTGGAGTAAAGTGGAGAGAGTCTTTGTTAGAAAGCTTTTTTGAGCTGCTTTTTTGAACATATATAAAAATATATTAGTAACTAGATTTATTAGTATCTAGCTATTTAAAGAAATTTATTAATTTCATATTTTTATTTTTTTATAATAATCAATTTTTTAGTTTATTTATTATTTTATATTTCGCAACTTGAGTGAAAAATAGAATATTCAATTTCTGTAACAAAAATTTTTGTTTAAAACTGAGTGAAGACTTTTTCACGTACGTTATATGTGCGTGCGTGTGTGCCTGTGTGTGTGTGTGTGTTAGTGTGTGTGCACTGCTAACTACAGCACTTTAACATTATCTTTGTGTACGATCTATGTTTGTATGTGTTTGTGTATGTGTGTTTGTATATAAGTGCGTTGTGCCTGCTGCTTCCGTTTTTACGCCATTTTATTGCTTTTCGTTTCGTTTTCACTAACCAACACACGTACACACACACACACACTAGTGTAAGCGCGCTGCAAAAAATAACAAGAAGCGAAGAGAAGTAGAAGACAAACAAAAGCTGGCTAGAGAGAGAGAGAGAGAAGGGAAGGAGTAGAGAGAACGAACGAAATATCTTTTATAAATATGTAAAAAGCGTTTAATTTATGCAAATGAAAAGCGCACACAACAAACTACACAAACAACAACAACAACTACAACACGAAAAACAACACCAAAACAAACCATAGACAACGAATAGTCAGGTCAGGTTGGCAAAAGCCAAAAAAAAAATTTATATACGTATATATGTATATGTATAGATATATATATATATACGCACACACACACACACACGATGACGGTAACAAATTCGAAATTAATTTACGTTGAATAACAAAAGAGACGCAACGCAACAACAACAACAACACAAACAACTACAACAACAACAACAAGAAGCAAAGCCCAAACACACAATGAAAGCAAAAAAGCAAAAAGTAAAAGAAAATTAAAAAATAAAGCGAATAAGCGTGTGAGAGCAGAAAAAAAGAGGGCCAAATGAAAATGAAGTGTAAAAGTGTCAAACAACAAAATTGAATTCAAATGGACAACAACAACAACAACAAACACCAAAATAGAACCAAATAAAAAGAAAATCTTCAATTTCTTCGCTTTTAAGTACAGTGTACGGTTCGGTTCGGTTCGGTTCAGTTCGGTTGAGTTCGTTTCGTCTCGGTTCGGTTCAGTTACGTTACGACTCTGTTCGTTTTGATTCGTTTTTGTTTCGTTCGTTTCTCATTCGTGGACATATCCAATGGCTCTCAGTTCCTTATGATGGAGACATTTCTTGTCCTGGGCCTGTGTTTTATCCTGTACGAAGCATTGGATTTCTTTCAAGGCTGCATACACAGCAACACGCCCTCACCGAGTGACCAAATCGAGGCCTATCGTCGCGAACTCGACGAACAGCGACAACAGCAGCAGCAGGAGCAGTTCCTAGCCAGTTTCTCACCACTTTTGGGCGCACATTTTGCCGCTGCCGCAGCGGCTGCCGCAGCGGGATCCCAATCCTCGTTGGATACAACCACGCCCACTGCCTCGACTGCTAGCATTATAAGTGACTCTTACGAGCAGTCCCAAACTTCGCAGCAGCAACAGCAGCAGCAGCAGCAGCAACAGCAATCCTTGAGCACGCCTGGTCTGTTTAGGCCCGCTCTTGGTGGCTATCAAATCTGCTACGATCCAGAGAATCCGCTGCATGCCACATCATCACTGCCACGTGACTATTACTATCTGCAACAGCAGCAGCTAAAGAATAAGGCATCTTCCAAGTCATTGCTCTCAAAGTTCTCCTCCACCAACTCCGATAATCGCATCTATCCAGAGGCGGCGGCGGCGCACGGCGTCTTGGGTGTACCCTCTGCAGCGGTAATCACCACACAGCCGCTGCCTGTGGGCGAGGCCGCGAGTCTTTTTGATTGCCAGCCACCCTTGCCGCAGATTCCTGCCTCTCCGTTGCTGGTGGAATTAAAGCGTGCCATTATAAGCAGCAATCAGCGAGAGAGACAGGGGCAGCTACAGACACAGACTCGATATAACGGCTGCAACGTGAATGTTGCCATTGACGACGAGGATCAATACGAAGACTACGAGGAGGACAACGATAACGATAACGAAGACGACGACGAGGGACAGCTAAGTGACGACGAGGAGGAGGAGGTGCTCTCGTGTACGCGTAGCTCACAAGGAGGCTCAAGCTTGTCGGAGAATCCATTAGCTGCACCAGCAACCAGTGAGCCAAATATTTGCTTGGCCAGCGCTCGTTTACTTGCATCCTCCCACGGCCTGTTGCCACGCATACATCATATCGCTATCGACGACATTGGCGTTGGAGTTGGGAGCCAGTCCAACGGGGAGACAAGTTCAGGTGCCTCGTTGGCGGCCAGCTCGCACGCGGATTTCCGTGAGATCGAATGCGAGCGTCTGAGACGCAAGTGCGTGAGCGTTAAGCGAATATATAGCATATCGGAAAAATTCTAATCTCTAATCGAAAATTCAAATTCGACCATTCCCACAATCGATAAATCAAATTAATCAAATCAAATCGAATCGAATCAAACTCAACTCATTTTGTACAAAATGCAAAACTCACCATTCCACCACAGCAAGCTAAATCAAATTTTAAAAGTCAAAAAGAAATGCAATCCATCAATTACAATAATTAATTGAAGAAAAGCCAAAAAGCAGGCCAAAAATTCAACATCATAAAATCAAAATCAAATCGAATCGCATCGAAATCTGTTCATAATCAAAAAGAATGAAAAAAATTATGCAACCAAAATCACAAAATTGCCAAAAGCGAAACACCCCACACAAGGTTAGCAACATACTATTCAAGAAATGCACTCATGCGTAAGGAAAATTTTCGAAAAGAAAGCCAAAAAAAAAAAATACCAACTAACTAACAACTAACAAATTTATTATATATTTTTTAAACAGTAGTTAAAGTAATGAAAAACTGAAATCACCGAGTACAATTGAAATGAATTTGCACCATTAACAATAAATAAATGATTATCTCACCACTGCTCGCCAACTTCACCAACAAACACAAACTCACCGCAAAGCACGTAGCTTTCACCAAACTGCGCGCGCAATAATACTCACCTCGATCACAAGCGATCACTCAATCACATAAAAGTATCGTATTTATTCCCCACCAATTATGTCTGTGTGTGTGCACCGTTTCACCAAATCACCACAGCACCACATTCACCCACACCAAATTCACCAACTTACCACTTTAATAATATTCTTACCTACAGCTGCAGCTGCCAAGTTGCAAGTCGTTCAGCACTTGAGTTTTGTTTAAAATGAAATTCAACAAATTAATTACTCACCAAAAGTTTTTACATTTTTCAACAAAGGGACGGACACATACACATATGCAAATGCTGAGCACAAAAAATGAACAGAAAATTGAATACGAAAAACGACAAACGAACGAAAAAAAAGGATGAAAAATCCGTAACGTCGTCTAACAGACAATAACTAATTTTGGCATCATTGTTCGTATGCCAAGGAGCGCCCGCCCGCCCAACTTGCAACATTGTGTTGCCACTTTGCTGTCACACAACATTACATTCTACTACTTATGGAGAGGCAAAGGCAGACATATGTACGAATCCTGCCTGGGCGCTGGATCCTGGGCTGGGTGTATTATTATTTTTTTATAACTTGTCCGGCACTATGCCGGTTCTTAAAAGTTGTTTTGCGCTCCATGCTGGCTGGCCATGCTCTCTATGCCACTTGGTTCATTTTGTGCGCAGCTTGTGTGAATCCTTTCAATTATTCGATATGTGTCTGGTCTGGTAGCGTAGCAGTAAGTCCTTGCCCCAACTTTGTTGTTGTTGCTGTTGCTGTAGCTGTTGAATTTTTTTGTAGCTCAACCCTCAACTTTTGCTTCGTTTTCATTTCTTGTACCCCACACACTCACACACACACACATAGCCATAAGACCCGCATTATTTTTCATTTCCCAAGCCAAAGCCGGAGATGGAGTTGGCTTCACAGTAGCCGGAGCCCATTCACCATTCTCCATTCGCCATTCGCCATTTGCCATTTGCTTTGTGCGCCTTAAACCATCTCTGTATGTATATGTAACATATATTTGTGTGTGTGTATTTGTGTGGTATAAAAAGCAGACCGACCAGCAGCATTCAGTGCTCAACGTTCAACGTTCGCAATCTTTTTGTCTTTTCTTCATCATCGTTTAGCTTGATGTGGTTTTTCCGACTTAATCAGTTTTACTATTGTTTGTTTTACTATATGTATTTTTACTGATTTTTCTTGCTCCTGCTCCTGTTCCTGCTCCGGAGACGCCGGAGACGGGACGAAGACGTTTTGGCTCCCAACTGCGTCTATATAGTAGTGCTACAAGCTTACCGCCATGCCGCCATTTTGTTCCTCTGTGTGTGTGTGTG
Source organism: Chymomyza amoena (assembly GCA_037043745.1). Taxonomy (NCBI): domain Eukaryota; kingdom Metazoa; phylum Arthropoda; class Insecta; order Diptera; family Drosophilidae; genus Chymomyza; species Chymomyza amoena. The sequence continues at coordinate 87,206 of JBAMAX010004136.1, read as the reverse complement.
TGTGTGTGTTTGGCGGTCGGTTTCTTTTGTGTCTTGGTTACGTCATGAGTCATATACACTCTAACTCACACTCACACATACGCAAACGGCTGCTAAGGGGGGTGCAGCACAATGGCGCACAAAAGTATGCTTTACTTTTTTGTGTATTGTGCAGGGTTGCCCAGCTGGCAATTATATTGTCTGTGTGTGTGTGTGTGATTCTGCGTTTCCAAGGCAGTTTAGCTGCTCACACACACACAGCTACACACAGCTCATAAATGCTTCATCATTGCAAGTATTTAGCTATTGGGTTGCCTTTTTTTTATGTACATATATGCCACATATACATATATACCTACAAATATATTTGTATTTGTTTTGTTGTTGTTGCTATGACTACTGGCATTTAGCAAGCGCGAAGGAAGCTGCAATGCTGCATGGTTGCCTAGTATTCCACCATTCCAGACACACCACCCAGCCAGCTACTTACTACTCCCTTAACTACCATTAAGTATGCACCCCTTTTGCACCCCGCCTGCGGTCGCTCCCAAAGCCGGCCGCCCAAGTCAAGAGCAATATTCTTTCACATCATTAAACATCGTGTGCAAAAGACATTGGCTTCATATTTCCCCATCACTTAGGAAATAGACAAAGTTAAACCAAGTTTGAAGCTGCTCCATTTCGCATTTGGCAAAGCAAAAGAAAAACATTCCGAGTAATCATTATAGCTCTACTTATTTTAATATATGAGTTGCAATAATTTCACAATTCAACTCAGTCAGAGAGCTAGCAAAAAAAAAAAGAACAACAAAAATTTCAACTCAATTAATCAACGACTTTGACCTTTGAATATATTGTGTCTATTGTATATAATACATTTATATACAGTCTGTGAGTCCCTCTTGCTGCGAGGGAAGTTCCAGCTGAATTCAACTTTACCTTATCACTCAAGCTACCCTCGCATCTTGAACTTGTTGAGTTGAGAGGAGCAAGCTGCAAATGACATGAGAGAGAACATAACAAATTTACCGCCGCAAGGTATGCTTTAATTTATTTTGGCCAACCCATAGCTATCGCTTTTGTTTCTGTGTGTGTATGTGTGCGCGCTACATTTGTATCTGTATCTTGCTTTGAACAAAAAACAAAAAAAAAAAATAAACACAAACGATAATGTGTAATTCCGTTACTTTCTGTTCAATTTTCGACTCCTATGGGCCAAGCGCCCGGTGAGCATTTTTATTTCGATATCCGGCAGCATGCCCGTGGCCTTCAACTCATTCAGCTTGACGCCAACAACCATATCGATTTCCTTTTGCTGATTTGCTATCAGGGCACGATCCTGATCGTGACGTATGAGGTCCTCTTCGATGATGCGTCGACGGTTTAGCTCCTGATCTTGTATTTGTCCAGCGACTGCCTCGAGTAGATTGCGCTTCTTGATGGCCTCTTCCTCTTTTTCTTTTTGCAGCTGCTTTTTATACTCTTCACGCTCTTTGACTACCTCTTTGTGTTCACGCTGATGCTGCAGATTATAGCAGGCTCTCATGCAGTTCATCCTGTATTGATGATCCCGATGTGCCTGACGCATTTCTCGGGCGGTGCGTATTATCTTCTCGGTGGCTGCACGCTCCTCCTCGCGATACTTGCGCTCCACTTTCTCACACTCGGATATGAAGCGCATCTCATCTTGATTGGACTTGGCATCCAGCGCCTTTTGTTGTATGGCATAGAGCACATCGCGGCGACGTTGCGCCTCGGCCGCTTCGGCAGCCTTGATCTTGCGCTCCTCTTGCAGCTTGTGCTCCTTGTCGATTACATACTTATTGGCACGTAGTTCGTCCTGCTGCTCCTGCAGGCACATCATGCGCTTGAATTCCTTATGGGCGCGCATATAGTATTGAAGTTCTTCGTGATAGTCCACCTTGCGCTTGGAGCGCTGCAACTTGGACTCTTTCAGTGAATTCTTGTACGCATCGATGGCCTTTTGCAGCTCCTCGGCCTCTATGCGTCGCCGATCTTCAGCCAGATAACGCAGGTTGTCCCGATCGTCCATCTGCTTGCGCACTTCAGCATTGAACTCAAGACGTTTGGTATGCTCCTCTTTGGCTTTTGACTCGATTGTGCCCCACTTGGAAACATTGTAATCCCAGTCCTTCTTCTCCTGCGCTCTTTCGCATTCCTTTTGAGCTTGTTCTATGGTCTGACGATCCTGCATTTGTTGTCGCAAGACGGCATTGGTGCGAACCCCATTGATGGCACGTGCGGCCACCAGGACACGTTCATCATGTGCGTATTTAACATGCAGCGACTTGTGCAGCACCTGCAGACGCTTGTTCTCGTTACGTGTGGCCTCGTCCTCTATGCCCTCGAGTGCCAGATCTTTGGCTTTCTTTTGTGCAGTTTCCGCCTCACGGTGTGCCTCGTCAATTTGAAAAAAATATTGTCGTAGTTGCTCCGTAATTTCGTTATTCGCACGCTTCTCTTCCTCCAGTCGCAAATACTCTTCCTGCTGCTCCTGCTCTGTCATCGGAATATCCGAACGCATTCGTTCCACCTCTTCCTCATCGATTTTGGCAAATCCTTTGGACTCCCAGCTTTGTCCTTGACACTGAAAAAACGTCGCTGCTTTGGTTTTATGTGCCGCTTTGGGTGCTTTGGTGCTAGCTGTCTCCTGTACACGATCCTTCAGAGATTTGATGGGGGGTCGTGTACCCGGTGGCAGCGGGCGCCGCGCACTTCTTGCCTCCTCGGCCAGTTCGCGCGCCGTTGGCCGATGCTGATAGAGACGGCGTCCAAACTTGTCATAGCAATAGGGTTGCAATATCTTCGAAGGATTTGGCTTGCAGGGCATCTGCATCTTGAACCGAACGCTTGAAACTTTTATATAGTTGATCTTAAGATTTTGAAAGTATTGTAAAAAATAAATTTTTCTTTTATACGTTTGTCTCACAATTTCGTTGTAATATTTTAAATGTGTGTCTAGACTTGTGCTAAGGTTATTGTGTAAATGAAATTGCTTCCAATGCCTACTTGGCGGAGAAACTTGGTTTCGAAATGAGCAAGATGAGTTGATGAATGCTGGCTTCAGTTGTTACCATGGCAATGACAGCAATTAAGCTCGTCCATGTAATTGAAAGCAAGCAGCTTTATGCTATATCTGGAATAATTTAATCACAAATAGGTAGCATGTATTTAAGGCAGAGGGCTGTTCTCGTCTTTCAATGCAAAGCTTTGAAAGCTGCTGAAGGGGATTAGGAGCTCGCTGCGTTGGTCTGAGGTGGAGCTGCACGGATTTGTTTTATAGCTCGGTATTTGTGCACATTACGCAGGAAGCGCACTTAATCACACGCATGGGGCGTGGTCCGCAGACTTAGTTCTACGCCTGGAACATATCCTATGCTGGGCGACAAATCAAATTGATTTCGTCTCTTTACGTTTATGCTCCATTTTATCAAGCAGCCATTTTTACACCCGCCCGCTTCCAACCCGCTTTAATTTGTTGTAGTGGCTTTGGGTGAGAGGGGAGTGGAGCTGCGTTATTAAATCACTTTTATTGCCATTGAAATGTGCAAAAGTTTTTTCAGATCGCGGCAGTTAAGGCAAGTCCATAAAGCCGCCAAAGGGGACCCATGTGGAGTGGGTTACGGAGGGCGTAGCGTTGTACACACGCACACAATTGCTCCAGCTGCCCCTTTTTCTGCGCTCCCTCAAGGCTATTGACGATAAAAACGACGACAACAACAACAAAAACAAAAATAACAGGAATGGCCAACAGGGCGTAGCCATTATCATTGTTCCTGTTTCATTTTTTTTTTTTGTCTCGTCGTTGTCAACTCTGGCGTATACGCAATATTATGTGCACATATTTGCGCATAAAAAATATGTTTAATATTTATGCTTATCGAGCAGGAGATGAAAAGAGCGAGATAGAGAGAGAGGGAGAGGGAGGGAGAGACGCTTATCAGTTCATTGACAGTGTTGTAAAGTAACAACAAGTTGCAAAAGACGAAGAGCAGAGTCGAAACTTGGAGCCTTATCGGTTAAGAGCAGACTGTACTGTACTGATTATCTGTAGCTGTCTTATGATTAAGCTAAATGCTACATCATCATCTCATAGAAGGAGGTGTTGTATGTATTGTTTGATCACAAACAACAACAACGACAACAACAATTGCTCTCGTTTACCTTTACCAAGCTTAGAGCAAAGAGCCAGGATGACAGTGCAAGCTTGAAAGGACACAAAGAAAAAGGTTGCTTTTTGGCAGGTAAAAGCTAAGACCGCATAGAGCCTCAACTTGGTCCTTACCAAGGCAAAAATATTTCACATGCTGCACAATGCTAGCCAAATAATTTATAACTTGGCTCCAAAATTTGTATTTGTATTTTTTTTGATATAGCTGCAGTTAATACACTCTGCCAAAATGTCAAAACACCCGAACAACAAGGCCAAGAGGGCAGTCGAGGACGAGCATGAATAAGTCCTTGTCTCTCCTCTCTGTCTGTCTGTCTGTCTGTCTGTCTGTCGGTTGGTCGGTCTGACTCTGCGTCTGCATAAATTTACTCAGCTAACTGAGTCCCACTGTCCCTAGCACTCGTTGTCAGTAACAGTTCAGTTCCAGGCACAACTTCAGGCACTGTCGTTGTCCTTCGAAGTATCCCCGGCCATTGCCTGCTGTGGGCCAAGAGATAAATAACTTGAAGCAGCACGCGAATAAAGTTGGCAAAACTAGATGCAAAAGCATAGAGGGGCTAAGGGGCCTGAAGTGACTAAAGGGGTGTGAATTGAGCAGATACCAGAGACGAGAGAAGAGTCCTTGCTGTCAGTCAGTTGTATGCTTATATTACTGTTACTGCAAACTTCTGGCAAATCGCAGAGAGGACTGAGAGGAAGTGAGACGCATTCAAAGGGACACATACCACATGAACTCTAAAGGACTGGCGGCTCAATTTTTTCGAGCATTTTTTTTGTATTTTGTGTATATGAAAGGAGTATATTGAATTTGTCACATTATTTGTAGGTCATGAAAGGAAGGGGTGAAAAAAAACAAGGCCTTTTATAACGCACACAAGAGAACAAAAATTCTTGTCATAAAAGATATGTTAAGGAAGTATGTGAGGGAAGTTATTCAAGTTCATACCAAGTTGAAGTTTTTCATAAGACTGTAAGACTGCGATTTCTATAAAAATTACTTCTTAAATGACCGATGAGAAACTGATGTCCTATCAATATATGATTGGACCCGGTGGACCTTGAGATCCCAGAAACGCCAACTCAGAGCTAAATGTTGACGAATTGATGCAATCTAGTTTGAAAAAGTTTTCTTCCCAGTATAATGATCGAAACTTACTGATAATAATTTGCAGAACACTTTCAAGATCGAAATTTTTTAGATTTCATAAAATAAAGTTTTTGGGGCTATTACAATTTTCACCATATTTTGGCTAGATTTGGATGTGATAATCTAGAAGAATAAAAATAATTTTGAAGCTACCGATTTGCTCTTGTTTTCGTATTGATTGACACAGTGTTCCGATAAAATCATTTGGAAGAAATATCGAGTAAATTAGCGAATAAATTAGCTTAAAATTTTCTTCAAAAGTTCTGTCTTCAGAAGAATCAATCACAAGCTCTAAAATTACGATCAATGAAAATTACTCAGTTCAAGTCAAAAGTTTCACTGTTTTGGTCTGATCTTTTAATATCGTTTTTATATCGGCTCTCACTCAAAAAATACTGAGTAGCTTCTTTTCTGCTATTTTATTTAACTTTTTTGATCTCAAGTTGGAACGCCCGAATTTCTGGACTTGACAGAATCTGCCAAGATATATGAAGCTTTTGTAAACTCTTTGGATTTGAAGCATTATTCCATACGCTCCAAGCATAAGTATATTTTCAGGTCTTGAGTCGCTTATTGAGCCGAATCTTCTATAGTTTTTTCTGAAATTCCAAGTAGGGATGTCTTGGAATTACTTCATTCCCAAGTGTCAAGACAAATAATCAATCGGATTTCAAAAGTTTGCTTGTTTCACAGCAGTTACAATTTTAATCTTCCGAAAGTATAGTAAGTCACTTTATTATAGTCGTATCTACGGTTCGGTTCGTTTGGCACTCTTCCAGTGTTGTTGGAAATTTTATCATTATTGTGATTGTACTGACCTTTTGACCAAGAGAACTGAGAGCGCGGAAGTGATGACTAACTGACTGACTGAGCCAAGGACTCTGTTTGATGAGCGTAACGCCTGGCTCAGTGTCTTCCGTTTCTTGGCCAAACAAAAATGGCGTACGGAAAGAGCTAAGATGTGGCTATAAATTTTTAACAACCATTTAACTTGAATTTTATTAGTCCCCAGCCAGTCAAGTTGTGCCTTAACAGCGTACCCCTTAGCCCCCTCTAACAGCTAGCTCTAACTAACAGACGCACAGACACAGATACATCATAGGAGTCTACAAAGCTCCAAGCTTCATTTCCCATGCTGACTCAACACATACCACAGAAGGATACTCAGTCAAAGAACCAAACTAAAGTCATTCTGTGTGTATCTGTGTGTGTGTGTGTGTGTGTGTGTGTGTGTGTGTGTGTGTGAGTTGTTTTGGCATTGTTTTTGGGTCCAGTTTCTCTTGAATGCCCTCTTACCCCCACCCACCCACAGGACACAGGATTCCAACACTCATTCATATTGTATAGTACAAAGTCATCACAATGACATTTTGCATTTGCAGTTAGCCCCCGCTCGCATTTTTGCAGTTATTGACAGTTATCATGCTGTTTGCTCTCCCCAAGCCTCTCTCCTCCTGCTCTCTTTTTGGTGTGGCCGTCTGTCTCTCTGGTCCTTAAATTATGTAGAGCAGAGAATAACGAGAGGACCGCCTGCCTCTCTAAGCATATGCAGATGCCAAGGCATGCGGCAGTAGTTCATTGGCTTGGAAGCACTTTGGTTGCTCGGTTTTGTGTGTGGTAAAAAGTATCTTTCAGATACAAGTTTTGTTTTGGTCAGCTGGTCAGCGTGATGATAATCATGAAATGAACTGAACGGAGCTGAGCTGAGAGCTTAAATATTGCAAAGCAATGCTGGCAAATTCTTTTAAATTGTTGTGACTTTCATTTTCACATCTTTCACGAAATGAACCAAAAACGAAACCGGAAAATTGCTGCTTTCTGTTTTTGGCAACAAAATCAATTATTTTTGTTTTTTTTTTTGCAAATCATGTTTAAATTTCTACTTTAGTTGAAACAAGGCAAAAAAAAAACTTAACAAATAAGAAGCAACTGCAAAGAAAAACAACTAAATAAATATTGTAAATAAATGACGATATAAAATAATACAAAAAATGTTTTTAAACTAAACGAATAAAATGCGACAGTACAAAACACAACTAAAACAAATACACAACAAACCACTGTGCAGTAAATTGTGAAAACAACAACAACAACAACAGTATAGTGCAACAAAATGGCGTCGTTCGCCATTCGTTAAAACAACAGCAACAAAAAGCAAAACAATCTAACAATTACTTGCAATAATTAAGAAAATTCGCAACAAAGAACCAGAACCAGTAGCAGAACCGGAACCAAAAACTAACACAGAACTAGAACACACAGCCAGGATATATAAATATGGATTCCTTGGAGCGTTTAATGCGTACCGCCGCGCCCCTGCCACGGTCATTGACAAGCGGCGTTGTTGCCACCGCAGCTGCGGCTGCCGCTGCGGCCACAAAGGGGGGGCAGCAGCGCGCCCTGGTGCATGCCTCTTTGGCGGCAGCGACCGTTGGACGCAAGGGACGCCATTTAACTGGCACCTTTTGTCTTACCGGTGACACAATGGAGGGCATCATACAATGTTTGGTATTTCTCAAAGCATTTTCGGTAAGTTTTACACGCACACAGATACAGACACATGCAGATGTACACAGATACACGTACACACACACACACACACAATTACACAATTGCTGCCTTCATAGAGACATTGCTTGTGGTGTTCGCAGTCAAAATCATAGTCATGCGCCGGCCCTTGTACCTAATCCCTTGCCCCTGGCCCCATGTCTCAACTAGCATGCCCCATGCCCCATGCCACAATCACACCCCACATCACGTACTGCTGCACAATTCAATTTAGTTTTAGGTTTGCGCTCGACTTGTTTTCTGCTGCTGCTCTTTTCTGCCATTTTTTGGAAACGAAACTTTCAGAAGCTGCTCCTCAGTCTGAGCCTCAGTCACCGCCCCCGCTCCCGCCTTGCGCCTTCAGCCTCCAGCGTGGGGCTCGTCAAAATGTGCAATAGGCTGTAAATAGGCAAATACATTTGCCAAACACTTACAAACAACACACACACATGGTACAGCAGCCAACACACACACACACAAAGCAGCCTGGTTGCGGCGGATTTTTGGTTCGTTCTGGGCCTGCTTCTGTTCCTGGCCCACTCATTCCACTCTTCTTCTTTTTATGGCCGATTTTGGGATTTTGGTTTTGAATTCACTTTGTTTGATATGAATTTTACAACTACATTTGCCTCAATTACACACACACACATACAAATACACACTCGTGTGTGTGTGTGTGAGTGTGTGTGTTTAAATGGCCAGTGGCTATAAGACGATGTTCATATTAAATTTCACTTGCCTTCTCATATTTTCTAACGCATTTTCTTTTTCATTCTCTTCTCTTTCTCGCTCGCTCGCTGCCTCGCTCGCCATCTCGCTTGTGCGTCGCCATTGCTTTTATAGGTAAGTTTATTATACCAACATCCCGTAAGTACACACACACACACAGTTACGGGTCTAAGATAATTAAAAGCAAATACCTAGCACACACACACATTCACGTACACACACACACACACACACAGACAGGTGCCTTAAGCTCTCTAAATAAAGTAAACTTTGATTAGTATCGAGTTTTATGTGCTAAAAATTTGCATTTTGCAATTTTCTATAAAGCATTAAACCACAAAAAATTGACCATAAAACTTGGCCAAATATAATTAATGCATATTTACATATTTACTTTATCTACAATTAAAACATTTCAGTCAAATATGACTTAATAAAACTAAAGTCTTAACTGGCTTTAGTTTATTTGCACAACGCTCAACTAGGCGTATGAGTAACGATAATTTGAGTTCATTTTATATACAATATTACACTAGTTAACACATTTTCAGGTTCATCGAGTGAAGCTTGAGAATAAAATGTTTTTTATGGTCATTTCGGGTCCAGAAACACGAAAATTACAGTCATTTTTTCGACAGCTAGTTGAATTTTGACCATTTTTCAAAACTGAAAGGGAAATCTTTTGCGCACATTTTGAGCCTTACCTTGAAAATCGGGTAAGAATTGTAGATGCCATGGAACCATGTACGAAAACAAATTAATGCTATTTTTGTGTTTCTCGGCTCAAAATTACCCCAAGAAAAACATTTTTATGCGAGACTTTAGTTTTCGTATAAACTAGTGCAATTTAATAGAAGAGTTGGAATCAAAAAGGTACATGGTAAAAAACTTGAAAAAATAAACTACAAAAAAAAAAGGCTTTAAAAATTCGTCTCAATTGGGAGTTTAGGTTTAGATGATATTGCTTAACAAGCTTAGCTTAAAATATTGACTGATTGAGCTAACACATACCATTCGCATTTCAAATCTCAACTTTGCTTATTCTATCTCTTATAATCATTAAGATCTGGACATTCATATAAATTGTCTAACTTTATTTTTTCCATATTCGTGACATTCTCTATTTTTTTGAATTCGTTGATATTAATGTATGACGTAGACTTTGGACTACCTCTATAGTTAAGGGTTAAAAAATTCTTTATAGAATCGTGAATATCGTTGACCATATAGGTACAGGTTAGGACAAGAGTTTATCCCTTAATTTTTCCGCTTAAGAGTCTTGAGTGAATCTTTCTCACAACTATAAATTTAGATCGTCACCTTCTTCCAAGATGATTAAGAAGATGATTGTAAAGAATGTTCAGGTTCCTCTGATATTTTTATTTCGAACGTACTACGATGCCGCGATAATGCTCAATTCCCTCACAGCTAGAATCCAGAAGAACGGAACTACACATGGGGAGTCCATTTTTTGCCATGATCGATTAGGAGACGACATTCCCAATTGTCCTAATGCTTTATTTTTCATCGCCAAGCATGGATCTTCAATATGAATTAAAGCTTCATTGTAAACTTCCGGCGTAAGTTCCATCACTGGATTACGTTTTGCTTGACGTAATCGAAACAAAATATCTTCCAATATATAATTTTGATATTTTATACACAATTCAACAGCAGCATCTGCTAAAGTTTGATCCCAGTGCAAAGTATTTTCCAACAAATTCAATTTTTGACATGTCTCTCACAATACGCCGTACACTGCTCTCAATGACTGAAACGATGTTGGACCTTGAACATTGCTTAACAACAATACCTATACTAAAACCGATATTCACAAAAATGCGTATATCTCACGAACCAATACACACAACACAATAGGTTTAAAACTTCCGTATTGACAACCTCTAATACACGCAAAAATTAGATTTGAAATTCATTGACGCGTTCATGAGAACACCCGTAACACGTAAAACATAAGTTTCTTTTATATTTAGATATTTTAACTCTTTTTGAGCTTTTACCAAAAATTATTTTTGAGAGCAATTGAGAGATGTCTTGCTTTACAGCAGACTCAGCGTGAACGTTGCTTAGCAAAGCTGCAGCATTTTTGAACCCGTCCGCAACTGGTTACTTTTAGGGTAGTTGCAGCTTTCACTTATATGCAGCCATGGAGCACATTGCACATATAAACACGGTTTACCATGCAGAAGCTTCTTTCTGTTATATACGAGTATATCGATAGATAATCCAAGAGGCAGCAATTTTCAACAGTTTCTTTTAAAGGGGCGGTAAAGATTAAGATGCTACTAAGCTGAAACTGGTTGGAGGTAATTAAATCGTTTTTTCTAAGCAATTTATTGAGCCATTTCTCTGACAGTTTTTTTTTTTTTTTTTTGGTTGGTTTCCCAAGTAAATCTCTAGAATATGTTTGCCTTGAACGGTTGCTTGCTGGCTGGTTTAATTTCCTTTGTTTTGTTTTTGTGTATTTTTCTTCCTTTTTTATTTTTTTGCATAAACTCCGAAATTGCGTATATATAATATATATATATATATATTGTAGTATATATGTATAAAGTAAAACTCAATTTCCTTTCGACTGTTTGTCATTGATTGATTTACTGTGCATTTAATTAGCTGTGTGTGCCTGAGCTGAATAGATTTATAAAGTGCTATATTATTTATGACACGTTTCATGTAAATTAACTTTGTTTTGTTTTTCCAGTGAATTTTTCATTTTGTTTTTCTTTATTGCTGATTATGGTTGACTTGTTCTGGGCTGGGGATGTGGTTTGTGGTGCACCAGATATGCATATTTTGTGTCCTTGACTTAATTGCGTGCTGAGTGTTTTCGCTGAATTGCACTTAATATGCAATCTGCAATCTGCCTTTTTGTGTCATCATCTCTGCTTCAGTACGCATCATCTTTGCTTCATTTGACATCATCTTAATTGAGCACAGCTTTAAATATATATTTTCCATTGAGGTTTTCTTTTGATGGCCGCCAGTGCAGCCATTAAAACTGACACATTGGGCTATCAACAGAGACGAAGAGTGAGACAAAAAGAGAGCGATGAAAACAATGCCAAGAACAACAAGAAGAAGTAGAAAATGATGAGTATAAACAAAGACAACGATACGCACACAAAAGTGAGTGAGGACTGCGTCTGAGTCTGAGACTGAGACGAAAAAAGGACCAAGTAGTATAAATAAATAAAAACCATCGAAAGGACTTTTTACGCATCGTTAATTTCCAGCAAGCTCCCCCCGCAGAGCGACTCCCTCCCTGCCTGCCTGCCTGCCACAAACCATAATTCCTGTTCTTTGTCTCCATCTCGCTCATTTCCTGTTCTTTGCTGCTCAGTTTATCAAACATTCATTCAGTTTGTCACTCTTTTGCTCAATCAGCCATTGTGTGTGTGTGTGTGTCCTTCTTTCTTTTTATCACTTTTATTTTTTCCTGTATGTGTATGTGTGCCTGTGTATGTTCCCGGAAACGCCACGTTTACTATTATAATGATGCAGTCAGCAGCATTAGTTGGCAGGCATTCTGCATCCTGACATCAATAGCCTCTGAAGGAAACTCCTGATTTACTTTCAACCTGTCTATGTATAGATATTTCACAGCTATGTTAGTGTGTGTGTGTGTCCATGTGTGTGTGTGTGTGTGTTTGTAGAAAATTTAAATGTTGCACAAATATGAAAAGCAATTTACATAATATCCTTCCAAGTGTAAAATGATTGTCAATGGTGTCTGCCAGCTTCCTTTGCCGTGTCCTCTACCGTTGCCTTTGCTTCGCTTCTCCTCTCCTCTCTTCTCTTCTTTCTTTGCGTTTTTCTCCATTTTGTCGGTGCTTTTGACTTTCGGGCTTTCTGCCCCTTGGCAGTCACTGCTTTTCAATAGACACGCACAGTGGTTAGAATCGTGGCAAACTTGAGTGCAAATATTATTATTTCATAATTCTTTTTTAATCTATAAAGAAGTCAAATAATATGACGCAGATAACTTTTTGGTAAAAACGTGAATAAGTATTTTATAATTAACCAAGAGAGTTCAAATCTGTAGAATATCGATATCGGTCATTCCATTCCCACTGTGTCAAGTCTGTTACTCAACTTGTATAATTTGCATAATATTTTGTCGATTTGCTCCACTGTCATATTATGCATATTTTATTTATTTTTTCGTCACTTGCTTGCTCTTCCACTTTGGGCATCGTTTACCTTTTGCTTGTGTCTTTTTCCTGTTTTCTATAGGTGCGTGTGTTGGTTGGTATGTGTGTGTAGTGCGTGTGTGTGTGTGGGTAAGTGTGCCGACATTTTGAATTGATGATGTTGAGGCACATGATGAGGTTCAATATCCTGCATAATGACGACAAATTGCGCAATATTTTGCACGCGCATTGACACCAACAACAACAACATGGACAGACATCATATAGACATATATGATGATATAAATATATAGGTAACATATATAGTACTATGTACATAAGTGCACAGGGTCAAACGTGATTGATTTACATTAATTACTTATTATGTAAGAAAAGGAAAAAAAAAGCAATTCGAAGCAGGCGCGTCTTTGATTAGATTGCCATTTGCTTTTGCAATTAATTTGTGTCAAATGCAATTTTTGTAGCTGGTACCCAAGGTCCTTGGAGTCAAAATGGACTACCAAATTAACCAGGAGCTGTACAGATGAATGATGTTAGTGAATTATGTGAATATTTTTCGCAGTAGAACTTCACGCCTTTAAGCCATGATTTGAGTTTCGATTGAGCTGCCAGGAACATATATAATTTTTTTTCATGTGAAATTGTTGTGATGCAATTTTTATTGACAGATTACCTGAGAGAAACAATCATTGTGTGTGCATGTAGTTGGTGGGGATAAAAACTGACACTCACATTATGTCAGCAAGGATATGCGACGTGTTGCAGCATAGCACACTTGCCGGACAGTAGTCAGTGGAGTGGCAAAGTTATCGCAGATCGGGGCTAGCATAAATGGCAGCCGCCTCTGTTTGTGTCGCACTATTGTGCCACAACAAGAACAACAACAACAATGTGGTGGGGCTTAAACATATATTGCCATGGACCAGGGACATGTTGCAGCTGGCAACGGTAAACATAAATGTCAACACACGCACACCCACACACAGATACACCACACCACACTCACCTACATCAACAACGTTTTTGTTGCGCGCTCTTTGCCACTCAAACGGTGCAGAAAATAAACGTCGTCGTCATAGCAGCGTACACTTATACAAACATAGATACAAGCACGGACACACACACACAAACACGCGGTCATGCATGTGCTTTAATTGTGTGCATTCACACAACCACACACACGCACACATACACACACACATACCCATGTAGGTATAACACACGTATTATAGATATGCCACAAATATACTTACATAATGCATTTATTTATCTGTATGCTACAAAGTGACTATGCACAGTGGGACAAGAACTGAAATTTAGTACCGAGTGAGTGACCCGATTGCAATTATTTGCGGAAATATGTGCTGAATGCAAGTCTTAAGTCGAGATTTTCTCGAAAGTTTAACGGAAATCGTTAAGTCTTAAGAAAGACTCAACAGTGGTATACTACTACTACGAATTCTGAACTCCTAAGTGGAGCATAGAGCCTCAACAATCAACTTAAATCTAACTTTGTTATGCGCATTAACATTGCATCATTCCAAGTCCCGGGACGTCTAGAGCCTTTTGGGTTTCAGCGGAGAGCTTGTCGGGCGATGTTTTTATTTGGTCGTCTTACTGTGTTGCCGATCCAGTTCCATTTGCGGCGTTTGATCTTATACGCTAGTTGTGTTTGCTCGATGCGTGACCATAAATCATTGTTTGAAATTCTTTGGGGCCACCAAATTCGCAAAATTCTTCTTAGACACCGGTTTACAAACACCTGAATCTGAGAATTTATGGTGGATGTTTCCTTCCAGGATTCGCACCCGTTGAAGAGCACAGACTTCACGTTAGAGTTGAATATGCGAAGTTTCGTTTTAGTGGAAAGTTGATTAGATTTCCATATGGGGCCCAATTGTGCACAAGCAGATTGTGATTTGACGTCTTTGTCCGCACCGCTTTTGTTGGTAACTACGCTGCCCAGATACACAAAGGATCGAACGCTATCCAACCTTTCATTCTGTAGTGTAATATTGGGATCCGTAGTCGCGGCGTATCCGCTGCATATGATTTTAGTTTCTGAACTATTGATTTCCAATCCAACTTTACGCGAGCAGTTGTTGATTTTTTCAAGATCGGAGTACTTATGGCATAATAAGCATAGATCGTCTGCGTATTCAAGATAACTCATTAAACGGGCTCCATTGTAGTGAGTGAAGATCTTAGTACCTCGTCTAAAGCCAACACGAAGTGTAAAAGCGATAGCACGCATCCTTCCCTAACTCCAGTTTTAATCGAAAATGGATCAGAAAGTAAACCAGAATGGCTGACCATTATTATATGTGACTTTGATCATGTTGATAATCTTTTCTAGCTTGCCTCGGTTAGGTAAAGTGCTCCACAGAAAAGGGCGTGGTATAGACTGCAGTTATTCCATTTTCAGCTTGCGTGTGCAGGTCCGTAAACAATAATCGTAATATGTTTATCTGCAAGATGATTCTTTTTCTCTTATAAAGAAGCTACTCGCCTCTTCATCTTTCAAAAAAAAAGGTAAAACCTCCATTAAAAAAGTGTCTTAATTTTGATACAAACTTTAACGTATTGAGAAACGTAAAAAACTTGTTTTTATGACGTTCTATTTTTCACATTTTCTTCATTTTTTTTCTATCATTACCTATGCACAAAACAAGAAAATAAAATATTTCGATGGTTCGTTGTTCTTTTTCAATCTTCTTAAGCATTCCTCAAAATCCTGAGTCCACTCATGAACGCGTAAATTCTAAAATTTTTTGATATTCCGAGCACACTGTGCTCACATAGACTAGCCTTCTGTATCTGTGTATATGTGCGCGCGTGTGTGTGTGTGTTTGCTCGAATCTATGCAAATTTGTCAACACTTAGAGCGACAAACATGTGAGCGGCGGCGACGCCATTGCTGCCTGCTGCTGCCGTCGCCATTTTCAAGTTGCAGTTGCGGCAATGGCTGACATGTGTTTGCCACTCGGTTTGTTGTTGTTGCTGCTGTTGCTGTTGTTGCTGCTACTTGCTTATGAGGCCTTTCAAGCACATGCTTATCATGCAACTGCATACAGTATGCCATGCCACACATTGCCTCCTCGCTGTCCCCCTCTCCCTCCACGCTGTCCCCCTCTTCAACAGTTTATCTGTCTCTGCGTGTGTGTGTGTGGCCTCTGGCACACTTTAAACAATACTTGACTGACTCTCTCTTACTCTCTCTCTGACTAGCCGACAGTCTGACAATCTGACAGTTGCTAGTGTTGCATTTGTTGCTGCTGCTGCCGTTTGTCAGAGTTGATATTTGTAGCAAAAGTTGGCAGCTCTGCTGTCTAGCATTTAAAACTTGTACAGTTTATTAAGCGTAAACTAAAATAAACATCAACTTAATCATTTTATATAAGACAGACAGAGCGGCAGACGACGTCAGATTGGCTTGCCATCAATTTGACAAGCAGCAGTCTTTGTGTGCAACTTATGACGTAGTTGCATTCACATTGGAACCACGAAGAGACGCCATAAAGTGTTGCCGCAAAGGTTTTACTATTAACGATATGATTTGTGGCAGTCATCAACTTAAACTGAACTATGGCAACACTCTCCGACTTGACTATAAGTTAATCCTTATATTTTTAACTATAGCTAAAAATAACTTATACGCCCAGTTGGAATTAAAATGAATATGTTTGGCTTAGTGCCGCCACCTTTTAAAAATAGATCATTTTAAATTTATATGCATAGCTAAAATGCACAATGACTTATTATTAAAGCCACAGAAAATATTAAGTATTTTTTGTTCACAAACCATTTGAATTCATGAAATTGGTGGAAGATAACTTTCGATTTCAATTTTATTCAAATCTCAAAATTTAATATTTCACATGGAAAAAAATTTTGCTTCTATACCTTTATTTGTTTAGGAGGTATGGCTTGTCAAAAACAAGTTTAAATTATAAAAATCCAATATTTATTAAAAAAAAATGGCATTCGTAAAATCGGGCGCGGATGACTTTGGGATACCCTATACCACTAACTTGCAATAAAATCCGGTTCCTTCGTAAAAAACCAAAATTAGAAGAATTTTAAGTAATTTTTTTTTTGACCGATCGTTCTTATAGGAGCTATATGATACAGTCAACTGATCAAATTTGACACAGTGCTTTGGTACCTTAAAAAATGAAATCTGAATGCCGAATTGAGTTCAAATATCTTAACAAACAAACGAAACACAACGGACTGTGTATAAAAAACGTTTTTATTTGACCGATTCGTCCGATGGGAGCTATATGATATAATCAACCGATTTTGATAAAAATTTGGTACAATGCTTAGAACAATAAAAAACTTAGAAGGGCCCAATTGAATTCCAATATCTTCACAAACAATCGAAACACAACAAATTTTGTTCAAAAATCGATTTTTTCGAAGATCGGCCCTAAGGGAGCTATATTATATAGTCAACCGATTTTGTTTAAATTTGGTACAATGCTTAGGTACTCTAAAAAACTTTCTGAATGCCAAATTTGGTTACGATGTCGATTTATCTATAACTTGTATTTTTTTTCGAGGTCGTCTGAAACACCCTTATGGGAGTTATATAATTTAGCCCCGATATCAAAAAAATAAAATAAACTTGTCTCCTATGGAATAATATCGGATCTAATATGAAAGTTTGGTTACTCTAGCTCAAACCATCTCTGAGATCTAGACGTTCAAATGGACAGACAGACGGATATGGGTACTATATTGACTTCTCTATTCACCCTGATCATATTTTAGATAACTTTGGGGTGTGTCCGACGACTCCTTCCATATGTTACATACATTTTCGGCTTGCACAAACTTAATTTACCCTTTGTACCATACGGTACAGGGTATAATAAACGTGATTACTATGCTCTAGTAGCTCTATAACATATGTAAAAATCTTCAAAATTGAAAAATATCGCGCCATTTATATTTGCTCATATATACTTCCATTTTTCGGTATATTTAAAATGGATTCGTCCCATTTTTGTAATTAATGGTATTGTAGATTACGATCAAATATATGAAACGAACTTATGATCATAGGATCATAAGAATCAAGAACACCATATTTTACTCTACTATAGAGTTCACAAATCCTGTACATTGAGAGAGTAGAGTTTTATGTCGTACCCACTCTCAGTAAATTCATTTGGATGATCTATTTCTTACCCTATGTACATGGTATAATAACTACTCTCTCTCTCCTGTTCTTGCTCCCACTACAATTTGGGAACAACGTAGACAGCATTACTCTACCTGGTTTTATTATACCATGGCCTATGTATAGGAAATTAAATTGGCAGACTCTCAATTTATAAAACATGCCCTATTCAGTGTGCCAAATCTCTCTCTTTGGTTTTAGCTTAAATGCAGTTCTCGCTCTCTCGTACAGTTACGCTTACAGCGCTGCTTACTCACACAAAGAAATGCTTGTTTGTATGAGTTTTGTTAAAACTTAAGAGTTAAGAGGCTTCGGACGTAGTATGCTACCTGGTTTCATTATACCATGCCATTGAATTAAGTGATGCGATCAGTGAGAGGCAAATAAGAGAGAGCGTGCTCAGTAAGCTGTTGTGCAAATTTGGTGAATAGTGTAACTTTGCCATCTGCCTCAAGCTTGTGGCATGTTTAGAACTCCAACTAAGAAGCTTTCAAAATTACTTTCTCACTCTCGGTTATTCAAAAGCTTTCATTCTACTTAAAATTTTGCCATTTGGTATGCATTCCATACACAAGGCATACCGAAATACATTTTCTTGTTCTCTACTTAAGCTATTAAGTGCAGAATGTAACACTAAGATGTCCCCACAGCAACCCAGGGAGAAACCACAAAGCTGCGCTTAGAATTTGTGAGTGGGGAAAAAAAAAAATTAAACAGGCCAAAAATTTTAGTAGTTTGCAGCTATTTGGTTCGTATTTCGAATTTTTGGTTTCGTCAGGATTTACTCCAGCAGTGGACTGCTGCTCCTCTGCAGTTGCATGCATATGAAAGGAGGTGAGTGCCTTTTGGTATTGCAGTATCATGTATCTAAATGGATATCTTTTGCTGTTGAACAACAGCAACAACAATAAAAACAGACAGACATATAGTCTGTGGCAAGTAGTGTGCATGTCAGTGTGTGTGTGTGTGTATGGGTGTGTGTGCATGTATTGTGTTGCACGTACATGTCGTAGACTTCTTCTTTGGAAACTTCACTAAAAAATGAGCATGGCAAGCGTTGAGCATTTAAACTAGCTACAAAACATACCAGCAAAGCTCCAGGCTCAAAATGCTCCTCCGACGAATCGAGGAGGGGAGTCAGTTGCTCACTGACTGACTGAGACTAACTTCCCACCTATATGTACCATGCAAGAGAATGTTTAGGTAAGGAGCAGGCCAGACCAGACCGTAGCTCCTGCGCGTCCCCCCCGCCCCTGAACAGTACGTGTGTGGCATAAACAAGTATGAGCATGTGTTTGTGCGTTTATGTGAGTGTATGTGGTGTAGTGTGGGTTTATTCGTTTGTTGGTTTGTTGTTTGTGAGCGCTCTAGCAAGACAAAATGCGGCTAATGTCCTTTTTTCGGTTAAGATTTACAATACGTAAAATGTTTTTCCATGGCATTATTTCTGTTCTAGTTGTTGTTGTTATTGTTATTGTTGTTGTTGCTCGACTAGCTATTCACAATGGAACACAAAATAACATAGAACGCTTTATATTATATGCATTAGGTTCTTTTTTTATTTTTATTTTTATTTCTCTCTTGTTTTATGCGTATTTTTATATGACCCACTGTTTATTTGACGATGCCAGCGATCAGCGCACAAAGGCATAAGACAGAAAGAGGCAGACAGTGCGGGAGAGAGTGAGAGTGGGAGAGTGTGTGCCGCCATTTTTTTTTTATTTCTTAACTAAATGGCGACCGCTGTAAGCGCTGAATTGTGCACTACAGTTTCTTTTTTTTTTTTTATACCCTGTAAATAAAGGTGTCGGGTATGTTAAGTTTTTGTAACATGGAGGAAGCGTTGCACGAGTCTTCCAACATGGTTGTATGAATGCAGACTATAAAAGCTGGAATACACAATTTTGAGATTTTGTATATTTGTACATACGTAACATCTCTCAGTGACGTCACTAACTAAAAATGTTACTTTTGGTCTGCATATAGCTTCTATCAAATTGATAGACACGACATAAGTTTCATCTTGGTCTCCAAAGTATTTATATTTTCTTTGGTCTCTTCGACTCTCTCGATTTCTATACATGTTATAGAGCTACTAAAGAATATTAACGAAGTAAATATTTATAAAAAATTTTTTATTATTTATTGAGTTTTGTATAACTAAATATTGGATTTTTGAAAAATAAATTTTGATTTTTTTTTTTAATTTTTAGAGTTATCTATAACTGAATATTGGATTTTACATTTTAAGACTTCTTTAACAATCCATTTTGTATGCTCAAATTTTTTTTTTTTTCTTGAAAGATACAATTTTGAATTTAAAAAAAATGTATATTAATTTTTTTAACATTAAGCATTTTTTTTTTTTAAATTTAACTAGTGAGCCCGGCAGACGTTGCCTTGCCCACACTTTTTGAATAGTCTTAAAGTGTATAAACATCATAAGATTCTCTAGTTAGCTTATCTAGACAATCTAGATTTTTGAATTTGTGGACTGTCATGACTCTCTAAAAAGCCGTATGGACGAACTTAAGTATTCTTAAGGGAGCTCGCATCTCTAATAAAATCATGCCCCTCAGAAACTGTATTTCAACCCCTTTGCGACTACGCTTCTGTCTGCAGGTAATGTCCAATACCCGGTGTTGAACATTTTCAACTATGCTATGTTCACAAAAATACGTATAACTCACGAACTATATCACAATCACATCGCAATAGGCTTAAAACGTCCGTATAGACAATTTCTAGCACACGCACAAATCATATTTGAAATTCTTCAAGGCGTTCATGAGATCACCCGTATCACGTAAAACATTAATATTAGTTAATCTGATAATGTACACAATGCTACACAAAAAAAAAAAAATTTGTCGAAAAATTAAAAAAAAATTAAGGGATGGTAACCCCCTCCTTACAAATTACTCAAAACTTTTTATGCTATAAACCTTCTACACATCAAAACAAACAAAATTAAGGCAAATTCGTCCAGCCGTTTCAGATTTATGTGATCATTTTGTTTATAAATATATATATATAGATTTTGTATATAATTCATGTCACAATTTGTTTGTGCTTATTAATTTTTCAATTTTCTCAAATAATTTAAGGACGCAAAATTTGCTGCTGCCAAGACAAACATTTTGATTTGATGCTGCAGAGTATCGCATAGTCGCCTACGCCCGACCTTAACATACGCCATATTTTTGTTTGTTTCTTTTTTGCTCTCTGAGTAATAAGCGTCACACACAGCCATACTCGCAGACTCACAGACAGACGCTGTGAGAGCATGTGTGTGTTTGTGTTTGTGTGAGCAATGAGCATAAAAGTGTCGCACTCAACGAGCATAGAGAACTTTTTTTTCTCTCTCTCTTTTTTTTTTTTGCCATGTGTCGTGTCAAGTCTCGCGCTTATTTCAAGGCAATAAACGCGTCTCTGGCACTTGTGCTTGTTGTTGTTGTTGTTGTCGTTAGCGTTTGTTGTATGTACATGTCAAATGCACACATACAAGTGCAATAAACATAACGCACACACTCAAACACACACGCACATAGAAGCAGAAAAACATTTTTCTGCATATTAATTGGTTCGTCTTGAAGCTAATATAAAACTGTTTCTAACTAATGTTGGCTCATCTATCAGAGATTTCAAAGGAGGAGGAGGAGGAGGAGTTGGCAGGGTAGGGTGCAAGTGTGTGTGTGTGTTGCATGTGTGTGTGTGTGTGATAAGTTGTTGAAATTTGCAAATCCTTAGATTAACATTTTTAAGAACCAAAACACTTTGGTGTGTTTTTGCTAAATTAGATTTATGCACAACATTTTTATACTCTGAAGCCCAGGCCAGGATAAAATGTACATTAAGTAAGTGCATAAAAAAATGTAAATCAGGACAATTTGCTATTAGTTATGTCCGAGAACCCAAAGACCTGGAGACATAAAGATTTTTCGCAAGGAAATATTTGTTTTTAATTTAGACGAAACGAATTATTCGGTTTACGTAGACAATCTTCGGGCTACAATCTTAAAGATAGACCGAACATTTTTGTTTTTAAATAGTAAATTTGTTTTTGTTTTCAGTATAATTGATATTTTTAGATATTTTGAGAATACAACTCAGAGCGCATTTTTTTGTTAGTTAGTTTTCTGTCGTCGTCATCATTAATTTAGCTGTTTAGTGTAGCCGCTAGATGGCGCCAGCAAGTTGCGCGCATATTTGTATGTACAATAGCATAAATATTATTTGAATCTAATTGAACTTCTAATTGCCTGTTTCAAAAAAAAAGAAAAATCTCAATTGATGAGAGAAAATTGTATTGTATCAAATTATCTCGAACTTGTTGACTTTGTAAATAATGAAAGCAGAAATTTCAACTGTACCCACAGTACATAAACTTTTAGTTGGCTTCTTTTGAAATGTTGATTACATAAAAAAACTTTTTATTTTTATGCATTTTTTGTTATTATTTTGTTGCTTTGCCACAAACTTTGTTTACAAATTTGCTTTGCAAATATATGCTAAAAAGTAGTTACTTTATATACATATGTATATATGTACATATATGTATATGTATAACATGGCACTTATACATATGCTGGTTGTAAATTGGTATGTGTGTCTGCTGTTAGTCTTAAGAGCTACAACATGTGGCAAGGATTTCTCTGTTGGGTTTGAGGAAAAGTTTTTCACCTAGAAAATAGTTGTTTCAGTCATTTGGTCATTTGGTCAGTTTGTTAGTTAGTTCGTTACTTGGTTAGTTTGCAAGTGACATTTATGTTGTGTATTTACCAAACATTTATTTATTTACTTTATTTGGTTTATTTTTTTCACTTTTCTATTGCTATGGCAAGAGGCAAATGAAGTAACAACAAGTTGCAAGTAGCAAACAACAAACTAAAAGAACAACAACAACAACAACAACAACAACAAAAAGAAAAAAAGAAAACAATTTTAGCAATTTGCCAAACTATGTGAGAGGATTGGGTGGGGGGCGGCAAGGCTGGGGTTGTGGCAACAATTTGACATGAGCAAAGAAAAGCGAGAGAGGGGCAAAGCAAGAGCTGGCGGTAACAATTTTTTGTAAGAAACTTATGGCAATTCATTAATTGGCGTGCCACTTGCCACAACACAGATACACACATACAAAGAGAGAGAGAAGGTGGCTGGGTGTATGGGTGGTAGAGACATGGACAGCGCTGACAAACTTTACCGCATACTCACACACACATACATCGAGTTTATATAAACACTTGATTCACCGGTGTGCCAGTGTGTGTGTGTGTGTATATTTATTTTGTGGCAAGGGCAGGGCAGGGCGTATTGCAGGGCGCACTTCATCAACTCTTCAACGTCATTGTGGTTGTCGCCACCAACGCCTCTCTATTGCCAGCCGTGTGTGCAACTTGATATAGCCTACTTAATAAATGCTCTCTTTATGTACGTATATAGTATATATAGTACATATATATACACTCAGTCAGTCAGTTATTGCTGCTTGCTTACGCCCTTGCCTGCTTTGTGCTCCTACCTACATCCGCCATTTTGTTTGTATTTTGACAGCCATATTGCATATTCACAGCGCGTTCTTTCGCCATCGCCATGTTTGCTTGGCGCCATCACTTTCCGTTTCCGCCTTTTTTCTTCTCCCTTCACCATGCAGCCTGCTGCCATCCAGCCACCCCCCTCTCGCTCGCTGCATTCATTCATTCATTTCACTCCGTTGCTCGCTTCAAGTTGCCTTTTTATTTGATTAGTGTGTGATAAAGTTTCAGTAGCAAATACGCCAAACAATTTCATAAAGTGGCCTCGACTAACGAAAGTTTCGCCTCAAGACACTAGCATTGCTTAAATACCCTTTAATTACAAAAGTAGCTTGGAATTTCAAGACATGAAAAAACTTGAGATAGTTTCGAACAACGAACTTTTATGATCTCTTTATAGAAACTTTTCTTCAGGGTTTCCCAACAAGAGGTGTTATTTTGAATCACCTGGTATTTTGGTAGCTGTCACTTTAGAAGCTTTTATTCTTTGACATTTGACAAGTAGAAACTACGCCATTACTAAAAATTTAACGATACACGCTTTAACAACGCATTGAAATTATTAAAATTCACTACAAAAATGGTGAAAATCTTGCAGTCAAAGTTTGCAAAACTAAAGCAATTTTGAGTCGTCGTGAAGCACCTTGGAGAATCAAACCCGTGCACGTCGCTCAAGACCAACTGAGAATATTGCTATTGCCCAAAGTGTTGAAGAAAACCCAGGTTTGTCCATTCCTCGTCATTCTTTGGAATTGGGCATTCCACAAACGTTATTATACCGTATTTTGCATAAGGAATTGGGTGTTAAGGCTTATAAAGTTAATTTAATTATAATATTAAATTATTATTATAAGCCGGCCGATAATTAACAACTTCGAGTCTTTGTTGATTGGATCCTTGAAATGCATGAAAATGATCCGGAATACCATCGAAAAATCATCTTGACTGATGAGGCCCATTTCCACTTCGGTGGCTACGGAAAACCCAAGAGTTATTGTTGAGAAGCCTCTCAATCCTCAACGTGTGACTGTTTGGTGCAGTTTATGGTCCGGTGGGTTAATTTTTCGACAATGAGGTTGGATCAACAGTTACGGTGAATGGATTGCGCTATCGAGAGATGATTAATGATTTTTTATGATCGGAGTTGGATGGTATTGATCTGGACAACGTTTACTTTTAACAAGACGGCGCTACGTGCCACACAAGCAACGAAACCATTGCTCTTTTACGGGAAAAGTTTCCGAACCGTGTTATCTCTCGAAGACGTGATCACAATTGGCCACCGAGATCTTGTGATTTAACACCTTGCAACTTCTGCCTTTGGGGCTACGTGAAAGATAAGGTCTACGCCAACAGCCCAGCGTCGATTCAAGACCTCAAAGATAGAATTCGTGAGGCTATCAAGGAGATAGGGCAGCCACTTTGCGATTTGGTTATGGAAAATTTCATAAAAAAGGATATGCTCCTGTTAGCGTTGTTGTGATGGTCATTTGGCTGATGTTATTTTTCATTATTAACGGCATACCTTCCTCTTTATTATGAAATAAACATTCGATCATTTATCTCAAAAAATTACGTTTTTCTTTGTATACCAAAATAACACCTCTTATTGTTAAACCCTTTATATACTTTATTTATATAGTGTGCAGGTGGCAAAACCCCCTAGTTTCAACTACTCTAATTTATGTTACAAAACAATTGTCTCTTCCGAAATAGCTCTTGGTTTGGTATAGTGTATGCTTGTTAGGGAGCGGGTAAGAGTATAAAACGTCCCGTTTGGCTAATCGTTGTATATATCGTATATTATATACATATATATACTTATGTATATATACTTTTTTTTTGTTACACTTTTCTTGCTTGATTTAATTGTTTGCCAAGGCCTTGGCTACATAATTAGCTGACTTGTCTGCTTTAACACACACCCAACACACCCACACACTCACAGTAACTCAAACTATTACGTACGTGCACAAATTGATTATGTGTGTGTGTGTGTTGTGTATGTATTTATATACATATACACTCTATTGTTGTTGCTGTTGTGTTTCAGCCTGACCAAGCATTTGGAACTCATATGTTCACTCTGTTCTGTTCTGTCATTCATTCAATTCATTCATTCATTCAGTCATTCATTCATTCAGTCATGCATTCATTCGTTCATTCAATTCACTCACAATTTGGGGCATGTGAGCTTTCAACTGTGAAAATACGTTTGCCATCTTGCGTATTCAATTAGTCAATTTGCACAGCTTATGTTAATGTCTGTAAGCCAACTATGTACACACACACACACACACACACACACACAAATAAACATACTCCCTAATATGTGTGTTTCTATATGAATGCATAGTTGTATGTGGGCGCTATTGTGCGTGTGTATTGGCTTTTGTATTCATTTAGTAAATTTACGTCTTTTGCAACTAATCTGCCTCCAAAGTTCCAGCTAATCGCAATTAATCCGATATCCCAAAAAGCATTTAAATCTTTTGCTTTCTTTTTATCCGACTGACTGATTGACAGAGATTTGACTATAGTCAAAAGTCAGTTTTCAAAATCCTAACCAATTCTTTGAAAAATAGTAGAATAAAATCATTCTCCATCTTTCGCATTGCAATTCCCTTAAAAGAGTTGCACAAATTGAATATGCTCTCCATCCTCCAGCCGAAAGGGTATTGGCTAAAACAAGAGAGCAATATGCATGTTCGGCTTTAACTTCCTGACTGAAGCTCCTTTTGTCTGACTCAACACCTGCCTAATTTGAGGCTACCTGCTACACGCACACGCACCCTTACCCACATCTCCATCCACACCATTAATATTAGGTATTATGGAATAGAAGGATTCTGGATTCTTATCGCAGCATGACATCACTTCCGCTGCTTGGTGCCGTGTTAAAAGAGTTATCTCGGGCAAACATCGGCAACCGTTGTCTCTGGGACGGACGCACAGCAGTAGGGACGGACGTACAAATGGACCTGCGGACAGTCGGACAAATATTTGAAACAGACGGACTGTCGTCCGGGGCTAAACGCCAGCCCAAGTAGACAAAACAAAAGCGTTGGGTTGAGTTGCTGAAATGCGACTTTAATATAGTCTGTGAATAGTGGAGCTTATGCGGGGTCTTACGAATAACAAATTTCAACGAATTGAATGAAATAAAATCTCAATTCCTTACAGAAAATTCGATTTCGTTGATATCGGTAGTAAAGTTAAGATTTATTTTTCTTATAAAGACTTAAAAAGAAGCCTGATGAGTGATAAAAAAATCTATTATAACTTACTTTTTAGGTAATTTTTCGATTTTTTGTATCCAAAATCCAAAAAGACGATGAAATTAAGCATATTTTGAGACGCTCGTGGAGAACTATGTTACATGACTAATTTTAGGAGAGACCTCAACGG
The DNA here is from genome assembly GCA_037043745.1 of Chymomyza amoena. Classification (NCBI taxonomy): domain Eukaryota; kingdom Metazoa; phylum Arthropoda; class Insecta; order Diptera; family Drosophilidae; genus Chymomyza; species Chymomyza amoena. The sequence continues at coordinate 60,310 of JBAMAX010004136.1, read as the reverse complement.
CTGCAGCTTTTTGATCTAACATCTTGAAACTAACAAAATTTCAAGGTTACTTCCATCGAAATTCACAATGCCGCCCAAAAACTTTTCTTCGTAAAATATATTCGTCTTAATCTAAACGCCCAACTGAACCTCTTTTAAAATATCAATTTAAAAAAAAAATAGGCATACTATATTCAACACAAATATCCTTTGTCTGTTACATATGTACATTGCACAAGTCCTTATATCCTTTGTATGTATAAAAATGCTCAAACTGTGACGAATATAGTTAAATTTTACTTTTTTTTACTTGATTCTTCGTCGTTATCGGTCTGCTACAAATCTATAATTCCCTGTTGTATAATATTATGAAAACTTTTTCACAAGCCTTCAAGAAGTTATATCTTAAACAATATAAATGAATATGATTGATTTATAATAATATTTTATATTAAATTACTTTGGTACATCATTTCTAACATAATTGTCTACCGAAGAGACTTTTTTAAGACTCTACACTGTTGGAATCCCTTAAGTATTAGTTTTTTTAAGCTCTGGACAAAGTACTCGATAATTAGCATATTGACATTTTACATTTAAGTATTGAACCCGTAATATTTTTTATACAAAAGATCGAAACAATAAGACACAGGGGTGGCAAAAATAACTTTTCTTAAACAACAACTGACTGGGTCATCGTTAAAGCTCTCATCTCTATACAACTGGTATGCAACTAGTGCTTCGAAGAGAAGCTGTATCTACCAAGTAGGCCTAAGTAGGCCTGTGAGTCTAACATAACTCAATAAAATAAGCTGAGCTTTTACGGAAACTATTCCCGTCGTTGGAAATATTTTTTTTTAGATCGTACTTTTCCATGAGTCGCACACATGTACCCCTTATGCTTTTGTGTGTAGGGTATCATAATAATAATATGGAATTTCTTTAAAACGGCCACACCTACTCAAGATACTCATATACGACTATCTCGCGTTTGCTTTTGGCATCTTTCGTGTCGTTTCTGTTTTTATATGTATTTTCGGTTGCTTTGCTACCTTTTCATTAAAATTGTGTGCCTATCTGTTTCCGGGGATCTTTAGTCAAAGAGTGTGAGTGTCTGGAGTGTGTGTGTGTGTGTGTACATTGACTTTTGTTACCTTTGTCTAAGCGCAAAATTGTCGAGTTTTGCAGAAAATTTTATTGCTGAAAGGTGCTAAAATGAAAAGTGCTGATGCCGAAGGATGCTAAGGATGCTGAAAGATGCCTTCACCGATAAAGCGTCAGAGAGAGAGAGAGAGTACGAGAAAGTGCGAGTAGTTGGGTGAGCGGCTTACAGTGCTGCCAACTTGCTTTCGAAGATAGATGGAGCAGTACCAGGGGCTGTACCTGGTTCCGGTTATGACCGACCCACCGACCGACCGACGTACCGACCGCACTCTGCGTTTTTCCTTAATTATGCATTTAAATTAAAAACTGCCGCAGATTCGTGCCTCGGCATTCATCTTTACTCGCTTGAGTCGGCTTTACTTTGTCAAGTGCTGGCCACTTGGCACAGTTTTTTCCCATCTAACATGGCTGTCTTCCTTTGGAAAGTCCTTTATTTCTTCAAAATTTTTTGTTTTTATTTTGTATATGTTTTGTTTTGTGTCTTTTGCACTCAAAACACCGACACCGACACACACACACATAGACACACAAAATGGCGCGTTTAATTAGGCAAAGTGGCTCCTGGTCTAAATATTTATCTGTCCGTTTATGCGTCGCCTGTCCCAAAGTAAACTCGGCAGTTTAGTTTTGGTTTGTGCTCCTTGCTTCAGCTGCTCCTGCCGCTGCTCCTGCTCGCCCACGGGTTTTGACTTCGTCGCCTTTTATGAGTTCCATGCACATTTTGCACCCGGCTTCCTTGTGGTTTAGGCCGCCATTAATACACGCACACACACACACACACACACAGAGACACTTGCATAGGTAGCCATTTTGTGCAGCGCATGCTGCAAATATTTCTAGCTAAAAATTGCAATGGCTGCGGCTAACAACTTTTCTTGTCTTGCACGCTGTAAAATAAATAAATAGAGAGGTGTATGAAATATATATATATTGTATACATATATACAGATAGTAAGTATGTATACGTAGAGTATATAAAAGCGGCAACAAAGTAAACGAAAACTGCTACTTGCGCGCAAAAGTATGCAATATATTTTTTTGTATGTGCAAATACGGCAGCCATTTTGCGCAGTACCGCGCGTTACGGCGTTATCCAAACTTAAAAGTTTATTCATTTTTCCCAACTTGCATAGCGCAATAGTTTAGAAACATTTTTGTTTGAATGGTTGATAGATGATAGCACAACAACGGTGGCAAATTCCTAAAAGAATTTTTCATTTAGATGCCAAAAAGTATCGGTATGCGTGTTTTTATACAAAATTTAAAATGAAAAAATTTGAACTTGTGACGTCATTGAATTTCTTTTTTTTGCTCAATTCCCAAGACCATTCCGATGCGATTGCAATCGAAACTCTTAAAATATTCAATTGGTTACATTTCTTTGCTTTTGGCTGCGCTTTTTCCATTTCTTCCTTAAATATTATTGTGCTCCTTGGGATTTCTGACAGATACATCTTCGGAGCTTCTAATATGCATGTTGCCTTTTTGTCTAGATTGAAAAGTGCCTTACCTTCAAACACACACACGCATTCACACAACTACACGTCTGTAGAGATGAAAAATCCATGGCATTATCTGGCAAACTGCAATCAAACAAAGTGCAGCAGCGGCAGCGGTTGAATGGGCCAACTACAATAACAATGCACCAGGGAACTAGGAAAAACCAGGCTGGAATAAAAACAACAACAACCAGCGGCAACAACCCCGGCCAGCGCTGGGTTCAAAGGCGACGAACTTTTGTTGGTTAGTGCCGGCAGGGGTCCTTAGGGGACTTTTGTAGTGGTGCTTGTTGGGGGCAGGGGGAGACCTCCATTCAGATTCCATTCGATTTCGCTTTGATGCTCGCATTTTTCTATTCATTTTGAAATCATATTTTACGCTCAATTATTGACGCTCAAAGTCGAACGACGACGACGATGACGACGTCACAGACAATGGCAACTAATGGGCTCAAGTTGTGGTCTTATTGGGTGGAGCTGGAGTCGGCAGGATCAGGGGCAGGAGCCGCAGGCGTAGGTTAGGGCAATGTACCAACACTTATAGTCAATGTCAGGCAGTGTAGGCGCCGCCATTTTGTAGAGCCTTATTGTAATGACAACGTTGCCTCGCTTATGCGCTACCCACCCCCTGCTGCGCGTAGCCATTTTGCACTTAATAACTCGACGCATCCATCGTTGGCGTCCTCGTTCTCGTCCTCATCGTCAACATGGTCTCAACTTTTTCTTTGTGCTCAAATGACAATTTGTAAAGCTTTCAATAGAGCCGACTCTGACTGCCAAGGCCTACAAAGTGGCTAAGAGCGAGAGGCGTCAGCGTCAAGCCCGTAGAACGTAACCCGTCCCCGTTGCTCACCCGTCACCCGAAACACGATACCCCAAACGCACCACCATCAAACGACGACAAACTTGAGTGAATAAATGGCAGGCACTTTGTGGGTCCCACACACACATACGGTGTGATGGGTTGGTCCTTACTGCCTCAGCTAGACTGGAACCCTCCAGATTCGCCTTTATGGAGGCAGATGGGCGTAATTTTGTCTACTTAGCAGCCGTTGCCGTTTTAAGTAATCAATCACTCAATCAATCAGCAAATAATATGCATTGAAGATGTTTGCCAGGACAAACTCGTCCTGGTTACACTGCGTGCGTCTGCCGCGATTCCTGCGGGCTCCGCTCGAAGACAATTAAAGCAATAATTGTATAAGCTTGAAAAATTGGAGGCTTCTTGGAGGCTTTGCTTTAAATACAAATTTTTAAATTCCTTTAGGATTGGGTTCCGTTCGAAAGTAGTTAAGGAACACATCCCAAATCTGATCAAACTGCACTTATAAGATCCTGCAGCCTTATTATTTCACTTCCGATCAGCTGTTACCCAGAGCAGCTTAAAAGTTAAGAGTTTAATATTTTATTTCTCATTTAAATTTAAAATGACCATGCAGGCTGCGCTCCCCCTCCCTCTCTCTCGCTTTGTGTGGCTTTATGGACTTGTATTATGTATATAGTACTATCTATGTATTCACTTTTTTTTTTTACATTTTGATTGCATTGCTGATGTGGCAGGGGTTGGGGGAAGGGACTCCCAGTCTGTGCGGGGATTTGCTGATTGTATGCTTAGCGTGTTGCAAAACTTCGATGATTAACTTTTTCGATTAACTCGAAACTCAAAACAGACAGAGAGAAAAAGAGTATATGTGCGGCTGTGTGTGTGTAGGTGAGAAAGAGACGTATATATGTACTATATGCTCACAAGTAAACATGGCACAGTGGTCGGAAATGGCTTTTCTTTTATTTGGTCTCTTTTTTTGATGAATGCAAATGAATTATTTGAAAAAAATCCAAAATGCTAAGCTAAGAAACTAAAAGAATTTTATTGCGAGAGGCCAACCCTAGGGTTTGTATATGTTGATCAAAACTTTTTTAAAAAACAATCTTGAAAGTTGTTTTATTTCAATAGTAAGCTGTATGATTTTATATTGAAGTCATATTAAGAAAAATTTCACAAACTTCACATAATATCAATTTCTGCCGAGTTTCATGTAAAAGTTAAGCAATTTTTGAGTAACGAAGCAATTCTTATCAACATATAATTTAAAAATACACATTTTGGATAAAACAGCTGACGGAATCTAGAAAAGCTTTTTGTGATAAAAAGTTTCCGGAAATTGTCAAAAAAGACACATTTTTCTTAAGTTTTAATTAATATCTTTATTATCGCCTTGGAAGTATTCACCATTAGATCCTACACACATATTCCCACGCTTGATCCAATTATCCATACACTTCTGGTAGGCCTTGGCAGGGATGGCTTTGAGTTCCTTTTTCGAATTTTGTTTGATGATCTCAATGGTATCAAAACGCTTCCCTATTAATGGCAATTTGAGTTTGGGGAACAGGAAAAAGTCACACGGTGTTCTGGTGAATACGGAGCCCGAGCGACCGCATTCGTTAAGTGTTCGGCAAAAAATTCCAAAATAATGAAAGAAAAAAAAATTCAACGTTTTTAGCACGAGTCGGACGCGTTTTATGCCCAAAACTTCAACCAAAATGTGTCCGGCTAATCCATATGAGGTGCCAAGGTCTGAAGAAATTTCACGAATACCGACACTTAGATTTTCGAGCTCAATTTTCTTCACTGCATCGACGTTTTCTTCGGTATTTGATGTTGAAGGACATACAGTCCTCAGAGAAGGACAACAACAACATCTGAAGAAAATTTATTCGCAACAAAAAATTTCAAACAAATTCGTTGATACACGTTTTTTCCATTGCAAAAATCGAAGAGCGTCCTTTTTTCGACTAACAACAACAACTGCCAATCCAATACTAATAATGCAAATTGCGCTCAAATTATTACAAGATGTCAAAAACAGTCCCACCAACCTAATAAAAAAATAAATATACCGATTAATTTTGCGCGCGCCTTTTAAATCGAAATTTCCAGAAACTTTTTTAAATTACTAGAACCAAAGTCAAAAAATGTTCGATAATTTTTCAAAATTAAAATTTTGTGGTTTGCTTTTTATTGACGAAGTAAGCATTAATCGGAGAGAGAAGTATTATTTTTAGCCCTACACGACGAGATTTTAGCTAAATCGATGTTTACCCAAGACAAAAAAAAAAGGGAACGCTCTTGATCCACTGTAAGCTAAGCCTCTAGAGCCTATGCAAAAAATAAGCTCTTCCGCCCACTGTGCAATGGAGAAAATCGACTAACAGCAACTGAAAACTTTTTCATAGCGATAAACAATTTTCAACGTTTTCTACTTTTTGAGCTTTTCTCTTCTGTTCTGTTTTTCTACATTTTTTGTTTTTCTCTCGTTCTCTCTCTCTATCTATGTATCTGCACATGTGTGTGTGTGTGTGTGTGTGTGTGTGTATTTTTATGGCATAAATTTATTTTAATGTTTATGCTTAACAATTTCCATTGCTGCAGCAGGCTTCTCCTTATTCTTCGCCTTCTACTGCTTCGTCTTCGTCCTTGCTGCCGCTTGCCCAGAGACTCAAAGTTGTTTTTTCGAGCTCCTTCTGGGCGGCTACCCAAGCTTCTGGTCTGGCTTAAATAAAATCTACGCCTTGGCTGCATTAAACAGACATTTGGATGTTGTTGTTGTTGTTGTTGCTGCTTGTTCCAAGTTTACCAACTGCCCCCCGCTGCCCTAACCACCCACTCGAAAAAAAAAACTTTTGCATATTGATAAGCAGCAGGCGCCAAAGAGACAGAAAGCCGTGTGAGCGAAATGTTCGCTCGATAAAATAGATTAAAGCCCATGTATATAGATATATATATATATAGTATATATTTATATAGAGTAGCATAGTACTTAGTAGGATGGTAGCTGAGGAAATACTTGAATAGACTGAAGGAAGCTTAAATGGCAAAGGTTTCCAAGTCCACAAATGTTAAGCTCAACTGGGTCGGGTCTTGGGCTCAGCTTCCTTCCATTCGTCCAACGTCATTCCGTTTGAGCTGATTGACGCACAGCAACGTCGCATAGAATCTCTGATTGATGTGTGTCAGGATATGTGTGCACGGAATCCTTTTATCATTTTGTGGCTAAACAAAATGGCCGCACGCAAACGACGCCATGTTTGTTGTAGTCTGTGTAGGCGACATGTGTGTATGTGTGTGTGTGTGTGTGGATCATCAATTTGGTAGCAAAAGTAATAATTATACGCCATGTTGGGCCAGCGGCAATTGTTTGTGATGATAAATGATGGCAGAGTAAGAGCTGTTCGTGGAAATTCATTAAGTTGCCTCTGTCGGTGTCTGTGTCGGTGTGTCTGTGACTTGGACACGCATCAATCATCAATAATGCAGGCAAAGCTGCTGCTGGCTCCTCCTGCACAGCCCCTAACTAACTAACCCAAAAGTAGTAGTCGTAGTTATGGTCTTAAAATATTCAAATGAAACAATCACAGCCCGCACCGAAACGAAACCCCAAAATAGCTCTTTTGCAACACTGGCCATATTGGCCACATGCTGCATGCCACATGGCGCAAGCGTCACAGCTTCATCAGGAAGCAAACATCGGAAACTGAAAACTAAAAAACAGTGAAACGAGAAAAACGAAACAACAGAAACAACAATTTGCTTGAGAAAATTTCCCCAACGAGCAATTCAGAGGCAAAGCAAAGCGAAACAAGGAAAAAACTAAACAAAAGTTAAAAATGAAAAACCCAAAAGGAGATATCTACAAAAAGAGCCTTCGAAACTAAACGATGTTACCGGCGGGGTTTCACTTCTACTTCTTCAGAGTAGGCGAAAAAAAAGGCAACAAATTTTGCTGAAATTTCTTTTCTTGCTCTTCGTATAACTCCTGAGGGCTATGAGGAATCTCTTTTTCGGTCCCTCTCTCTCTCACTCTCTCTCGACTCTCTTTTTGTACTTTTGAAAACTGTTTTAAAAGCTTAACCACAAAAAACTGCGAATATATTCCCTAATGATGGCTGCGTCAACAGCGGCAGCGACGCCGACTGCGCTGCCTGCAGACACAACTCTAGTGAAGCTCCTCAGTTCCCACTGCCCACTCTCTCTCTCCCTCTTAGCTGGGTTACAGGACTTTTCGACTTTTGTAAATTTATTTTTTTATTTCGTTGTTTTTTGTTGTTATTGTGTGTGTGTGTGTAAAAGACTCTTGCATAATTTGATGGCTTGTTTTTTGGGGCGGGGGAGTGGGGTGTTTTTTTTTTTGTGAACTGTTACAAAGCATCCAAGCAGTTTTCCATACAAAACATACCTTTATGAGCTCCTTTGGGAACTTCAAATGTTGAAAAGCCAACAAATAAATAAATGATAGTCAAGCTGGCAAAATGCTCCCAACTGATCCATAAAAAAGATATATTACATATATATATCGATAACTTTTCAAGGTCACATTGGGGTCTCAAAATGGAATGCGCCAAAAGTGACTTTCCTGATTAAATCTTAGTCAACCCATCTGCCAGGTGCTTAATCTAACTAATTCCAAATTCAATTTAAACTGAAGTTGTTACTAGATTTGATACCAAAAAAACATTGTTAAAAAATTGAGGTAATAGTATCTACAAAAAGGTCAAGCAAAGCTATAGACCTCGGCTTTCTAAGGGTCAAGATAAGGTTGAAGTCAGCTGGTTGGACGGAGAACTAAATCTCTTTGGCATATAGTATACCGCTCTGGAGAGCTAAGTTACAGAAGGTTCTAAAGTCAGGCACGTAAACTTATCATAACATAACATTTTATCAATCGAGAGAGAATATTGATGTGTGACGTAAGGTGGCCTACAGTCTGTCAAGAAGAGATTCCTGTTCTATTCGAATTGGCGAGCATAAAAGATTTTGGGTCTTTTTTATATTTTTTCGGTGAATAAATATATGAAATAAAAACTTTCGTATTTTGAGTTCGAGCAATTTCTAGATTCTAGATTCTAGACCTAAACACGTCAAGAAAGTTGAGCGATGAGAGAATTTCTAACAGTGCAAGCGAAAAACTGTCTACACCTTTATTTTAACCCTTTAATGAATTTGAAGAGGAGTCCAATGAACTTGACGGAGTATTATTCTCTATGCTAAGTTATAAAATAAACAAGCAGTCCTCGATTTCCGGAAATTCATACACCTTTGTAAGCAGATACTCACTAACAACTGAGAGATTTTGGATAACCCCCCGAAATCAGTTTTGTCTTGTCTGCTTATAACGGACTTGGAGTTATGTTTGTCCCACTTCCACTTATGCGACAGGTTTGGATTGCCATACTTCTCGCTGTAATACATTTTATAAGTCACGTAATAAAGAATATAAGGTAATGATTTACGCAGCTTCACGTGACGTCACCAGATGGATTGGTTTTATTAAATATTTGATTTTGTTGGAAGTGGGTACGCAGAAATAGATTTCTTTTCGGAATTGCTTTATTTAATCTAAACGTAAAAAATAGTTAAAAAATAATGCAATTAGAAAAGGTGGCGATTGGTAAATGTGCTTCCCTTATCTTATATGAAAAAGTTTTTCAGTCGTCATGGTTGTCCCCGTCAACAAACATATTCCTGTTCAGTGTGGCCACAATCAAGTTGTTGCATTTGGGTGAGGTTTTGGCTAGCAGGGTGCCAATTTTCTAATTCTATTATTCATGATTCGATTTATTAGGAAACACTTTATTTTGGTTCACCAAAAAGAAGAAAATTCGTGTGTTTGCGTTTGCCATATTTGTGACTTGTTAAAATTTATAGCTTGTTTAAAGCCACACTCCGGTTCTGTTCCCGGTGAAGTTCTTTCATTCAATTCGGAAATTGTATCTGTGCATTGCATGTCAACTAGTTACATTTTTATACACCTATGGAATACCACCCGACACTGCCGGTTCCGGCTATTCCAAGGCTCATTGAAGGCAGAGCACGCAATTCTAAAATGGAATTGAATTACATGCAATACAATATAATAGTATAAAGCAAAAGACATGATAAAGAAAGAGAGCAAAAAAACACAAAAAAAAAACAGCGTAAATTCAAATAGAAAGTGAAGTAGAGTGCAAAGATAAAGCAAGAAAATAAAAAGAAAAACCGAAACGAAACGAAAAAAAAAGCTGTGAAAATTGTAATTTTTACACCTTCACGCTAAATTTTCACGAGCAGTGCTGCAAATACAAAGCAATCTACGCGGGAAACAACCGAGGGGAGCTTGACGGAGTAGGGTAGGGCAGCACAGCAGATATAGGGTGGGGCTTCAGCTGCTTCTACTTCAGAGTTCCCTGTAGGAGCTTACAAAACGCTGCCACTTGAGAACTTTTAGTGCGTCTCAATGCGCATTTTAAATAAAATAGAAATTCAATTTACTTAAAAATAAGAGCAAGCGGGAGTGGGAGTGGGGCTGGAGTGAGAGTGGTAGAGAGTAAAAGAGAGAAGAGTGCCACAGACAAGCAGCAGCAGAGGTGACAGCGACGTCGCCGTTGACAGCGACGGCGACAGAGAAAAAAAAAACTTTTGTAAATGAACTCAAAAATTGACTAAATGTGTTAGGCAAGTAACCAAACCAAACCCAACTAAACCCAAGCAGGAAAAAAAAGAAGGTGGAACGATGCGTATTGCGGCCAATTCGCTGGGGAATCGAGCGAGCTCCAGGGCAGCAGGACGAAGGACGAAGGGCCAAGGACTGAGACTGAGAGTGAAACTGAGAGCCAGAACGAGTCGTGCCGGAATATAATTAAGCAGCGTTTTAAACGCTTGTAGTGTAAAGTGAAGTGCTCTTAATTGGAATGGATGGGAACTGCTGCTTGGTCCTGGGTCCGTGGTCCCTGGTCATGTTTTTTGGTTGTTAGGCGTAAAGGCCTGAAACTTTCCACAAAGTTTAATTTAAATATGAATGAGCTGTTTTTTTTTTTGTTGTTGTTTGTTTTGATGTATTTTATTATCTTTGCAATTTTTGGTTTTGTTGGGCAAAGGACAATCCAAGCAAGTTGCTGATTCTAATTGAAATTGAGAGAATCATGTAAATTAGTTGATGGCTGATGGCTGAGAATGAGGGAGGGATGTAGTGGGGCTGGCATAGCTAAGCAGCTTTGTGGTTTTTGTCTTTAATTTTCGTTTTCGCTTGAGTGGAGCAAAACAAAACAAATAAACGCAGAAACAACAAAACGAATATTACACATACGCCCCGCGGTCACACTTAACGCGCCTTATCACACAGATAAGCCAAGAGATAGCGCTACCGTGTGTGTGTGTGTGGAGTGTGTGTGTGTGTGTGTAAAACCACAAATACCGCAAACCGCAGCCACAACTGCCACAAGTTGCGAATAAAGCTGCGGTAACTACTGAAATATAATACACAAAAACAAACCAATCCATTTAATGCCAAATTTTCTACAGTTCAGTTCAGTTCGGTACAGTTCAGTAGTAGAGTTCTGGTTCCGTTTAGTACTAGTACAAGTACTGGTTCTGGTTTGGAGTCTGCAACGGAATGGCGCTCCATCAGCGGTGGCGGCTAATGTGCCAAGCCGCATAATTATAAACTTGTCAATAAAGCAAACACACCAAAGTGCACTTGACAGTGTTGGGAAAGAGCAGCAGCAAAAAGCGACCAAGTGGAGAGTGCTGAGTGGGGAGGAGGACACCCAACACCCTTGTTAGACAATATATTCGAGGGGGTGGAGCAGCCGCTGGGTGGGTGTTCCATGCTGTCTAAGCAGGGACGTCAATAACTTGTCGAGCGGCGGCGCCCAACTGTCGGACGCCAGTAAAATGTCTTGGCTAAAAACAAGCAACATGCTAGACCCAGTCAGTCGTCTAGGTTGGCAGCGTCGTCGAGAGCTGAGCTGAGGTGGAGAGGGCAAAAGAAGATGGAGGCATATCGTACAAAACAAAAAATCATTTGTAAATACGCTCAATGGTACACTGGGAAAAAAAACGGAGTCAAGAGCCACTTTGTTTTTTGCTTGGAAGATATAAAGTGTGACTACAGTGACTGGATGGAATCTATGAGATGACATAGGTGCAGGAAGTTGAACCTCCAGCCCAAAAGTTCGCTAGAGAGATGTTACTCAAATTTTTCTAGAGTTCTATCACTTTCGATATTGCTCTTGTTGATTTGATTCACTACGATACTTGAAGTTGAGCCCTAAATAGCCGTGCTCCGGAGAACAAAAGAACTAAATCAGTTTTATCCAGATTGGTTTGTGTGTGCTCCAGAAACCCAAATTTTTGTCGGTATTTCGGCTCTTTCTCCGATAAATCATCTCTCAAAAATTTATTTCTGTTAAGGATGGTTAAAAATAACAAATGCCTATAGGCAACATACTTGGTTATCGAATCCTCAAATTAGTTAATCAAGCAGAATGATTAGGCGCCCGATTTCGCTCTCTGGCTCTGCTCTCCCCCTCCTACTATTCTCTTCTTGCTAACTTAACTGAACCTAATCAAGGTTACAGACCTATTAGTGGTAGAAGATTTACAATAGGATTAATGGCTGATGGCTGAGGATACATGTTACCCATCATGAGATAAGGAGGAGGAAGAAAGTATGCAACAACTGCTATGAGAATGTGATTCTGTGGAAGCTTTTCTAATAAGATCTGGACAGCCTGACAAATATATCCATTTTTTATCAAGTCCACAATATGGTTCATCACGAAGGAAGATTAAGCAGAATATTTTGGGCATCGCAATGAGCCACAATATATCTCTGGGGTCCTGGGGATTAAAACATAAATAAATTATTGTTTTACATAAGAATATAAATTTTTCGAAATTAATCAGTATTTTCAAGTGGTAGAAACTATCATACGTTGTAGGGGCTTGCATCCTAACTTTATATTTCAAAAACTTCCTGACAATCTTGATAAAATCTTCCTTTTTTACTAACAGTTTTGTCTGCTTAAAAACTAATTTTTTCGTAACGTCAAACATTTTTTAATTTGGGGCAACAGCTGGGTTTTGAATACTTTACTTACTTACCTTAAAATAAGTTTAGAAACATATCAAAAAGATAAACTAATAATATGGCCAGGAATTGACTTTACTTTAAATTTTTCTCTCAGTGCATTTATTTATTATTTGCTTTCCTTCCCATTGGTTGTAGTAAAAAACAAGTTTTTATGCCCTGCCTTATGCCATAATCAATTTATCCAATTGATATGCCAATTTATATTACCAACAAAAACGTGATATAATATTTCCCCACAGATACATAGACACCAATACAAATTGGCGAATTATATTAAACTTTTTTACTTTATATACCATATGGAAAGTTTTTTGCGTTTTGTTTCGGGCAGAGCAAAATATTAAATAAGAAATGAAATTAATTGGTAGTCAGTCGTAATAATTTAAATTTGTTTTTTGCACTTTTTTCGGATTTTTACTATATGATAATTAGGTTAGAAGCTTTTCAAAATTTATTTTGTATTGATATTTATAAAGTAATTATGTTAGAATATTATTTATAAACCGCCATCTAGCGGCAGAGAAAAATATATGATGACTGGAATGAAGTCGTTTAAAAGCTAAACTTAAACTTTATATAATAAATCTGTCCATCTCTTAATGACAATCTTTTGCTAACTTCTCGTTTCTTTTTTTTTTATATTTTCAGTTGGTCGGCGGTGAGTTCGATATGGAATTGAATTTTGTGATACAGGATGCGCAGAATATCAAACATATGCTGGAGCTGCTCGATCATTGTCCGCCCAATTTGCAGGTAAGTTTGTATAAAAAATTGATAGATGGTCAAATTTGGGAATAGGATGAAAGTGTAAAGTGAGAGAAATAGAAAAATAAAATGAAATATTAAAGAATTTAGTACGCAGTCAGCTGAACATAAGTATTATGGCTTGTGCGAATCCAGCAAATAATATGGAGAGAATTCAGTATAATATTGAAGTGGAGCTTCATATTTATGCAATTTTGAATCTAGTCCTAATATAATTATTGGGTGTATAAGTGTACTGCGATCCAGGTGGATCTATTGTATCCCCTTCATGGCTTAGAGCTCTCCCAAAGGTCCTAAGGCCTGCTTATATTGCAGTATTTTATTTGGGCTAATAGTAACAAATGTCTCTGCTGGGAGAACGTACATGCCCAGGAGCCTCTTTCTTTTATCGGCAAGTGTCATTCATTCACATAATATGCCTACAATGCCCCGTCAGAAGGCTCGTCATGATTCTTACGGTGTTCTTCCCGTGAGTTACCACGACTTTGAACCTCTTACGGCTGTAGTTGGAGAAGAGGGTTTTTGACTGTTTAAGCCCTGGTATCTGCACCCAGTGAAGCAGTCGTTATTTATTTTCCTCTATTCTTAGTAGGTCCTGTACTACGTGGCTACCAATCCCACAGTGTGGTTTAGGACTGATTAGCGGTGTTGCTGCACCTGTTCTTGCAAGTTTGTTTGCTAGTTAATTGCCAGGAATATTGTTGTGTCCGGGAACCCATCTGAACGTGAGCTTATTCCTGGATCCTAAATTATCCAGTGATATTCTCACTTCTTTAACCAGCCTTGATGTAATCTTGGCTTTACTTAATACCCTTTATTGCTGTGTGACTATCAGACAGGATGGAAATATCCTTGTCATGGTAGTTCTTTTGCAGATTGAATTCTGCACATCTTCCAATAGCACAAACCTCAGCTTGGAAAATGCTGGTGTGTCTGCTTAGAGGCTCATAATATTTGGTCCCGGGCCCTATTACCCCCTGGCCACTTCCATGATCAGTGAGTGATCCATCTATGTACCACTTAATTGTATGTGGTTTCGTATGGTGAACTGCCGCAAGAGAGGTACAAGCCTCTTTTGCTGAGTTTGGTATAAAAGTTTTGATTGAAACTGTACTCAGCATGCATCTCATCCCTTGGCTGCAGAAGCATAGGCATATCCTTTGCTAGATCTGCAGCACCTTTCTTGGTGAGGCTAAAGTCGTCCCCTTCCCTCCCGATTCTTATTCATATGGCCTTCCGCCGTATTGCCATCTTAATATTCGTGGTGATGTGCCCCACGACTTTCCGGCAATACTTCTACACTTAAAGAGAGCCTTTGAGCACTTATTTATCGTGTTATCTACATGAGTCTTGAAGTTAAGCTTGGAGTCAAAGGTCACTCCAAGATACTTGACTTGTTTGCACGTTGCTATACTGCATCCCGATAGGGTTATACCTTTCATTCTTCCAAGTTTATATCGTCTTGGCAGGGTTGAGACTCAGGCCTGCTTTTTTAAACCAGTCATTAGTTTCTTTGAGACCTAGCTGGACAATGTCGCATAGAGCACCTATAGATCATATCAATTAATTTACCTAGAAAGCCTATCTTAAACCAATTTTAACCAGCAACCCAAATTTTAAGACTTTTTCCATTTCGAGCTTCAATATTCTAAAGTTTTTCAATTGAAATAATTCGGGTATGGTAGATGAACACATAAAATTCGCAGAAACGTTGAAATTATAATAATATTAAATCAGCAAAGTTAGGAAGCAGCAGCTTGGTGAAATGGAGTACAAGCTGCTGTTGGGTTGGGATACCATAAAATGGATGGTGTAGCATAATGCATTAAGGAAGCGTTCCCAAAAAAAAAAAAACCTCGTCTAATTAAAGCGCAACATGAAATATTCCACACAGCCTTCCACTCCTTTTCTCAAGACTCCTCCTTAGGCAATGGTTTTTTGATTTGCATATGAATTTCACACACAGTGTATGTGTACGTATGAGTGTGTATGTGTATGCGTGCTAAACAATATTTTACACCTGACGTTGTCGCTGTTTCTCTTGCTCTCATTCCTCGCTCTCTCCTTTCGCTTTCCCCTTTGTTCCACTATGAACCATCAACTTATTAGCATGTCTGCCGGCGAAGCGCGTCTGGATGAACAGCTGTTCATACACTCACACACACATATTTGCGTTTCTGTGCGTGTGTGTGTGCGTGTGTTCTCAGGAAGTGTGCTCGCCGCCATTTTTAATAGCATTCAAAGTATGAAAAAGTAAATGTTGCTAGTTAAGTTACCTACATCGTATGTGCCACCCAAATGAATGTCAGCCGAAAAAAACTCCAAGCCAACTCTACATTGTCGCTAATTAATGAATCAAAAAAGGGGAAAAAACCAGTCCCTGATGAGACGAAGGGAACAGAAAATTTGCCAATTTGACAAATCTCGCCAAAATGTTCACATTATGTAGGGAGCGCTTCATTTAAGGCATGGCCAAAAATAAGGACTTGTCTCTTTAATAAAAGCAGTCCATGTTATTGGTGCCAAGCGCCAAAACAATCCAAATTGCATAAAATGAATCAATTATGTGACGTCACGCGTTGTCTTGCTCAAACGTCATCTTTGTTCACTTGCTGCTGCATGGCTTATGATTGAACAAGCTGGCAATCTACTGCTTGTCTACTGCTTGACTGCAAGTGGCTGTTCTCTCCTATTCAAAGTAGTTTAAAAGCTATTATGATAACTTTATTTAATTTTAAAGTGCTAAAGTTCTCCAAAGAAATTATATTTTTTTGGTTAATGTATAAAAAATGCTTCTTTAGTATAATTCCGGTAAGCGGATTAAACTTCTAAATATACTTTTGTATTTATGTGTGTGTGTGTGTGTGTATATATAAGAATACGAGTTATATCTATTATGCTCTTTCCTAGAACTATTTTCTATAATTGGCAAAACTAATGCCTTGAAGTGATTTCCTAGAAAAGAAAACACAACTTAATGTGCTTGAAAATAATAATTTAGTTGCTGGATGGGGGTGGTCGTAGTCTAAAGTTTTCTACATTATTTTACGTTGTTGTGTTGTTTTGTTTTGGTTTCATTGTTTCTGGGGCAAAAATCCTTTTACCGCACATTTTAGTTAATCATTTAAAGTATGCAAAGTTGCATTTGTGCTAAATTCCGAGTGTATCTTAGAGTAAGTAGTACAGTCTGTGCCAAGACAACAAGAAGATATACATGAAACTTACATTAAAGCTGGTTCCTGTGTGTTGTTGTGTGTGTGTGTGTGTGTGTGTGTGTGTGATGGGTGTGAGTGAATATGAGTGTTGTTTATGGGGCAACAAAACAAGTTACAAGGAAGTTTTCAACGATCCATTTAAAAGGACTTACATATGCATGCCATTAAACGTGCTGCTTATTCAGTCTGACAAACTGTTCCGCACTGCGTCCCCTCCCCACCCCACTCACCGCTCTAACTTACTCACACTATCGTAGCTACTTAATGGTTATATGTATGCAAATATGTCAGCATGTATGTGTACGAGTGTGTGTGTGTGTGTGTGTCTATTGTCGTTTAAGGAACATCAGTTTCTGTTGTTGTTGTTGTTGCTCTTGTTTTCGTAGAACTCGAGAGTAGACGCTCTCTTGAATTTATTTGGGTTTTTAAATTAATGAAAATTGTCACTGACAAATTTTCCATGTACATAGTCCTAGGGAAAAGTGTCAGTGTGTCAGTGTGTGTGCAGCAGTGTGTTTTTTGTATGCGCACATGAAATATCATTGAGGCATGTAAAAATGTCGAGTTCACAGCAAAAATGGCGACAGCTACAAAAAAAAAAGCGAAAATGTTGCGTGATTTTAGGCGCAGCTCAACAAGCCAAATGTCGCGTCGCATCTTTGCTTAATTTGGCATGCCAAGCAGGTCCTTCACACACACACACATATACACACGCACACATCCGCCCACTTAGGCTGTTTGTTGTGTGTCCCTCCCACGACTCCCTTTTTTAACCGACACGTGCGTAACCCAAAGGGGTTTACAAGTTTGCAGCTTTAGCAGGTGTCGTCGAGCTGCCCCGAAACTCGAATCAAATATACAAACATGCATAAAAAAATAACAAGTAGACGTGACAGGAAATTATGATCTAACCGACGTGTCAATACTCTAAAAAAAAACTTAAGCGTCTTTGAGCTCTACTCATTTGGCTCTCTCTATCATTTTCCTCCCTTCCTCTCGATCTTGTTCAAGGTGCTTTAAATTTTTTATACCGATTCCTATTGATTAATCATTTTCGCGGACGTCCCTTTTTTCAGGTCCAAGCTGATTACTATATATTCGAGAATCAATTTCTAAGAACATGAGCTTTCCATCTTAGCCTTGGAGATTTTACAAATTTGACAATGTCCTCTTCTTATGACAGCTGTAGCAATTCGGCATTATGGGATATCGTAAACTATACTCGCATCTTTTATTGCACTTTTCTTAAGATATTTCTTTCGGTTTTATATATTATATATTTTTGATTTAAAGATGCTGAGATAAGTGTAATAGGCATTATTCGCTTTTATCAGTCGTTCTTGAATGCAATGTATTATATAAATAAATTTGGATGTTTCTTTTTCAGCTTCAGAAGTCAAAATCAAAAAAATATAGAATTTTTAATGTTATTAGATCTACTTTGCTCTTAGATTACCAAGCAATTCACTTGGCGATGATAAAATTCAGAAAATTCGTGTTTGACAAATTCCCCGAATCTCTACAGATGTAAGCTTAAATGAATTCTATTCCGACATTCAAAAAATTATTTTTTCCCCCTAACGGCCACTCGCTCGGTTTGTTTTCACACACATAAGGAACGAAGGAAATCGATCCAAGTGCAATCCATCGAATTTTATACTAAATATCGGTTAAAATACTTTGAATATTCGAATATCGAAAAAGCCAATAGACTTGCACTTTATACTATCTACCAAAATAGTTGCGAAGACAAAAAAAAATTGTTTAAGACCAGTCTCCGGGCTCTCATCAATCTTTGAAAGACACATATAGAAAATTGAAGAAAATTTTAAAAACCTTATATTCTTCCATATTCTTGTACGTTTTTTTCTGATTCTGATTCTGGAATTTCTAAGAAATAAATCTATTTTCATAGCTTTTTAAGAAAATTGTTTTTTTGAAAATCGGTTATAAACGAGATCTACCAAACCAATCGATTCGTATTTTTCAGTTAACTGTACATGTATCTCTCGTATTTTATCTCTCGGATAAATCTTTGTTCACTTTATTAACATCTTCTAGATTGCTTCTCCCCGAAAAATTCGAACATGTCCTTTGACGCATTTTATAGTTATAGAGTATTAAAATAAAAGAATTCACAAACATTTTATTGCCGTCACGGCTATTTTGCATAGGGCGGCACTTAAATGATTTATTGGGTTGGGCGTTTTGGGGTCAGAAGTCGTTGTTCGTTGTTCGATGTGATGCTGCTGCTCGGAGGTCCTTGGTTGGTGTTCGTTTCGAGCACCTGCAAAAGTCGCAGCACTCAATTGATTTTGCACAGCATCCCATCCAGCACGTGACATTGTAATGGTGTGCGTGTGAGAGTGTTTTGGGACGACGACGGCCATAACATTTTATTCCCGACAATAAATTTGCAAAACCAAGCGCAGTCCTGGTTAGGTACCGGTTACCTTATCCAGCCCGTAACCCCAAACCCGCTCCGCCAACCCACGGCTATATCGTCACTATGCCTCATTCCGTTCCATGCATGTTAAATCAAAACGTCTTTTGAAAATTAAGCCTGTAATGTGGCCAACCAACGGAGAAGAAGCAGTCACGAAGACGTAAAAGAAAAAAAAAAAGAAACAAGATGGAGAAGCCAAAGCTGAAAACCAGCTCGTCAGTCACGTCGTCATCGTCAGCGTCATCGTCGACGACCTCGGTTTCGTTGCTCCTTACCAAAGTGGTGAGGAGTAGGTCCTTACACAGCGCCTCCGTGCCTGAAACCGCATATTTGTCGTGCCTCGCTGCTTGTTAGTTAGTTGCCTTAACCATTGGCATTCTTGTTCTACTCCTGCTGCTTGTGCTCCTGCTCCTGCTCCTGGTTCTAGTTCATGTTGTGTATATATTCCTGTAACCATTCTCATTCTCGTTGTATGCCTAATAAAATTTTACAGCCTTTCCAGCACAGCAATTTGCGTAACTCTTTGCAGCCTGAGGCAATGCCAAAGCCAATAGCAGCCAACACCTTTTGCCTTTCATCAGCTCCTGCCCTGCCCGCCTTTGCATTCTTCTCGCTTCTCGCCACCTTCCTTACCTTTCTTAGGGTTTTTCCTGCCCATCTTTATTTGGTTTTCTGTTATTGCGCCACCTGGCAGCTGTGAATAACTTTGTTAAGTGCCGTGTTGGCCGTTGGCGTTGCCACATCGATGGCTTTGGCAATGGCGTCGTCGGCACGGCCCATCCCATCTCAGCCCAGCCCGGCTCGGCGTAGGCGTCATGGAGGTGAACATGCTTGCCACGTGTCCATTGATGCGTAGTTGAACTTGTTCGTGTAATTTTGTTGTTAATTTTGCCACTGCCACGCCCATACAAATTATATCCTAGATGATAACCCCCGCACTGTTCCAGAGACCCGCAACTCCGGCATTTGCATTTACAAAAGCACAGACTGCCGAAAAGCCATCATAGTATATATTTATTTATACCCTACAATAAGTAGAACAAAATGGGAGTCTATAGGCAACTTGATAAAGTTAAGCGCTAGTCTGTGATGGACCAGAAATGTCTAGCGCAAAATAGATGAGTATGGCAACTCTGGGAAGGCATTGTCAGACGAAGCTGGTATGGCAACCAATCAGCTGGTAAGGCTTTTATAGGTATCGGCATAATTCAGTACAGTTTTGTTGATCCCATGCAGTTTTTTCATGAACTTCTCTTCTTGTCTTCTTTGAATGTTGGTTTTGAGAATTATGTCATCTCGAGTCTCAGTCGAAATACATTTTATGTTGAACTTTATTTAAATGAAAAAGTATATTCCTTGAAAATAAATAAGTGAGAGAACGTTTTTTTCCTGAAGAGGAATCCAGACCACATCCCAGTTTTAACCCTTTCCACTCGAATGTCGCCGCATTTGCGCCATTACATACGAGGTGTGTTCAAAAAATAATGTGACTTTTCAAATTTCGTGGGCAACGTATTTTCGATTATCGATTTTTTTTTTTTTTTGTGTGTTGTGTTGGTACACTCTTCCCGAACATCTGTACCAAATTTCAAGTGAATGGCATATTTTGTTTGGTTGTGAGAGGTGTAAAGGCTATAAGTGTTTTGCGTGCTGGTTGCTACTTTTGCTTTTTACGCTCGAGTGCAAAGGGTTAATCCAAATATTTATATGACGAATTGAAATAATTATAATAAACGGTATTTCGTTCATCTTTATCAAATGAAAAAGCAGTTCAAGAGACCAAATTCGAGTATAAAAATAATAAGCAAACGTTTAAATATCTAAAGATTTGAAATAATTATAATAAACGGAATTAATAATAATTAATATTTTACATCATATTCCTAAATTCAAGTATAACAATAATAATCAAAGCAGCAAATTTGGATTAGTTAGAAACACGCTTTAACCAGTAGTGAATCATAAGTGGATAACAAAAAAAATTCTCTGTGGGCTATATGCTGATTTGAGACAATCACACATGTTTCAATCGCTACCCGATTTTAGTTCAAAGAACTTCAAATTTGTCACTCCTACTACTGCCTGAGTCCACTTTGACCATATCATGGTGGGGCAGCAGTATTGGAGATCCTCGGCTTAGTTCATCTGCTTATTTGCCTGTAAAGTCTATCAAATGCAGCTCGTGCCTTGATGAATCGAATCTCTGCATCCTCCACCACACCATCACTGGTAGAGATAAAGGTCCCGAGGTATGAGAAACTTTTTTTGTCTTCCCACAGATGGTGGCCGCAACGATTTGTTATAAACTAACGTTATCCCATAATTTTTCAAAATAGATCAAAAAATCTGTACAGGCACTTAGAATTTTAGAATGGTATGATTTAATTTGATGCCCGACAACGGTTCTCTTTGTGATTAAAAAGAGGAAAAATAGCTTGGCCGAAAGCATAGTAAATATTCGGCGTTGAAATTTCATCAATATTGTATTATATTTTTCTTTCTATTTCGAAGTTGCTCTGCAACTTTACATTTTGTTAGAGTTTTGTTTTTGCTCGAACGAACAAAATCGAGATGCAGCCTTCGATAGGAAGGAGCAGCGTTAGGAGGGATTCACTTGCTCACACACACACACACGCACACACCCACACGCAGATAAATAGAAAGAGAACTGTATCTGGCTTTGGCTGCTTATCTGCGTTTGAACAGTGACGTCACCCATACTCTAGCCCATCCTCACCCCCCTAGACAGATCTGAGTTCGAAAGTTACAAGAGGGATTAACTTGTGATTATGTTGCCAGAACCAGCGGCAGCGTCAGGACACGGACCAGGGACTAGGGACGAACATCAGCAGCAACACTCGCTGTAGATTATATGTCCTTGTTGTAGTTGTTGTTGTTGTTGCTGCTGCTGTTGTCCTTGTGACTAAAAAGTTTGCAACATTGGCAGCGGCTTAGCTGCAGCTTAGCGGCACGTTTAAGCCAAAATGTCTAAATGCCGCAACTGTGCTTGTTACAGCTGTGTGCGTGTGTGTGCCTGTGTGCGTGTGTGTGGGCTTGTAGAAGCAAATTTTTAAGTGGCAGCCATTTTGTAATTACCTTTGAACAGTAAAATCAATTACATAATATAGCAATAGAAATTGGCAATAAAATAAAAAAATGGCAAAAAAATTGTGCTAAAAAAAAAAAACACACACACACAAGCCAAAACGGTACAAAACAAACAACAAAACACAAGAAAACAAAAAAAACATACAAAAACTATGTAAAAGAGAAATCAAAAAAGGGAAAAGCGATAGGAATAGGAAAAGCAAAATGGAAAAGTGTATGGGCAACCACAGTCATCCAAAGGCTACGCATTAAATTTATTCATGAATTGAATTTATATTCCTGACAGATATTCTATAAGTTTTCCATTTCTATGCTCGGCTCTAGACGACAAACATACAAAGAGGACACACACTGAGATAGAGAAGGACACACGCACACTCTTGAAAAAAAACGCAGAGGCATTAAGCTGGCCTTAGCAGCATTTTGTCATTCACAATAGACGTTATTAGTGAAGCCGGTTTCTGGTACCACAGAGCGCATGGTTCATATTTCTACAGTAAACTGGAAGTTTTTTTTGTTAAACTGCAAGAATATTATGTGTTCGCCCCCTGCTAGCTTCGCTCACTGGCCAACATAAGCAACAATAATTCAAATGGTCATCTTAATTATGGTGACGGTTATAATGGAGAAGAAAACATTGAATAATTTGTAAGCCTATAAAGCCTTTGCAAAAACTTGCTCGCGCCATCTAGCGGCAACAAAAACATTAATGATGACGAGGATGCCGCCGTTAAATTATATTCGCTTCGAATCCTTGTTAGCCCTCTTGAATTATTATACGATATTTCAACTACAAAATTTGTCATCAATATTTTCACAGAAACGATAGCTCGAATATAATGTGCTCATATTATTTTCATAGCTAAACCAACTGACCACACCCTAAAAACTCCCATTTTTCTAAAACATTTATATTCAGGGACGCTTCCTTGAAAAATTATGAGCAAAAAAGGTGCAAGAACAATCGAAAGGAAAAAAATTAGCAATATCATTCACAGCAGCCAGAGAAGATACCGTGAGACAAATCGCGTGAGCTTCGAACAAATGCCAAGTTGCACATTAAATATAAATGATTGGTGCTCATATGGCAGGACCAATATCTAATCGAAGCCATTCTAAACCAAACAAAAAAAAACAAAATGGTAGCAACGTGCAAGGACAAGCAGCATACATGATGATGAGCATGATAAAGATGATGATGATGATGAACAGACTCTGTCGCTGTTTGCACCGTTCTTGGTATTGACGTTGATCGCGTTGGCAGCTCAGCTGGCCCTGCTGTTGGCCTGGTCACACTTTGAAATGGGTTCAGGATTTGTTTGGTCTGCTGTGTGTGTGTGTCTGTGTATCTGTCTGTGTGTGTGTGTTTGTTGGCTGCCTTTTGATGCCGCCTTTTATTACATTTGTGAGACGTCGTCGTCGTCGTCGTCGTGGTCGTCCTGTGCTGCTCCCTTGCTGCTCCACAGATTAGTGGCACTCGTCACGTAGACAAATAGCCAAGTTGAAAGGCAAACAAAAAAACAAGAACAAGAACAGCGACAAGGGCATCTGGAATGATGAGAACTAGGACGTGCACGATGTGGAGGACGACTTCATTGCTTGACCCCTGCTGTTTGACTGCCGTGTTCCGTTTGCACAGGTTTTACTGTAGCTGTAATTGTAACATTGTAGACCAAGGCGAGGGCAAAGACGAAGGCGCAGGAGGCGCGGCTCCAAACACATGAAGCACGGTGAAAGGTCATTTAATTTCTTTTTGATTTGTTTTGCTCCATTGTTGTTGTTGTTGTTATTATGTTTGTTGCTCCTTTGGATTCCCTTCGGCCACTGCTGCTGCTCCTTGGCTCCTTGTTCAGCGCTACTGCGCTCCATTAAAGTGTAAATGTATTTTTAAGTAGTCGCATAAAAAGCCAAACGCACAAAGTCAAGCCCCGTACCGAACCAAAAATGAAAAACGAAAGAAAAACCAAAAAATTCCATAGAAAAGAAAAGCACCAACCAAAAAAAAAACCGCACAAGTTTCAATTTAGAGTTAATAGCATTTTAAGTACAAAACAAAACAAAAAAAAAAATAGAAAAATAAAAGAAAGTAAAATCAATGGGGGGGGAGGAGCTTGGTCAGCCAAGGCCATGCCTGGGTCACAAAAGAAGGACTCAGTCTGCCTGCTAGAAGATTGCATTGCAATAGACAGCGAAACAGAGAGAGAAAGAGCGGAAGCGGCAGAGAGACTTTACTCCAGCATTAACTGCGGCAATACAAAAGCAGAGTTATAAAATGGCCGACAATCGTAAAACTCAAAATGGCGGAATGAGTGAGTCGACATAAACTGCACTTAAAATTAAATTAAGAATACATTCAAGGCTAATTTTGTGGAAACTTTTGCTGCAATTTTTTTTTAGCATTTTTTCCAATTATAACTTTAAAATTTGAAAATATTTTTCTATGCACAAATATTTGTACATATTTAACAATTAAATGTTAAAAATGTTCTAACATATTTTTGCAGCCAACTAGTGGTATGCGTAATTTGTTGCCAAAAATATTTGCCATATTTTTCAAGTGTTTGCTAAAACTAAATACTCTCACCTGGTCAGATGAAAAAACTTTGACTTTAAGCAGCCGAAGTTTGCACACACTGCACAGTGAGGCCAGATGGAAAATGAAATCATGCTCAATAGACAGCTTATAAGGATTATTAATTAGCAACAACTATGACTTAAACATTTGGGGAAAGCCATGAATATTGGTACTGAATTCTTAAGATTTTGGTATTTATTAATTTGTGGCTTATAATTCGCAATTCGAATGTCTTACGTTGAGAGAGTGTTATTCTAAACAAAAATATATCCTTGCAACCGTAGATTGAAAAAATTTCGTCTAAGATTATATTTTGTATTTGTGGGCTTTGTTCTTAACCCAGCCCCTTCACTTCACTTCATTACTCCGGAAAACGAAGTTAAAAACCGAACCATATTATTCGGACTTGCTTTTGATAGATCCGGTAAACTTTTTTTTGTCGATATTTTCAATAAATTAGGTTTTATGTTTTTTTCCGTTTTCCTTTTGCTTATTTATATTTACTTTATGTACTGGGTCCCTATTAATTTCTAGCCAAATCGTATCATATCACACATATATCCTCTGGTAGAGTATTGCCAAAACTCCAAGCAATTACTAAAAAATTAAACAATCAAATGTGCAAATCACAAAAGTGCAATTAAAGTGTATTTTAGCATGAAATCATGGCAATTTGACAAAAACCAACTAAAATAAATAAAACTCGAAAACTATCGAGTTGCGATTTTTTCCAAAAACAACCAAAAATTTACTTTAAAGTGCCATGAAAAATTTCGTACAAACTTTTAGCTTGCCAAAAGGTGTAAAAAATGTTTTTAGTTTGTAGAAAATACCAAACAGGATGTATGGGGGAAAAAACAAAAAGAAAAAGATGAAATTGTTGGGAATAAAAAAGTGAAGCTAATATTTGCGTATGACGCGAGCTGTGAGAGAATGAAAAGTGTGCCCAGCCTAAGGATACAAAGGCCTGACATACCTCGGAACGGAAGAAAAAAAGAAAAAACTAAAAAAATGTTTGGAATACTTTTGAGCTGTTTTGCATTTTTGGCTTGTGGGCTTAGTTGAGAACAGAGCACACGGAACACCTTCCCAATACCCCCAATTCCTCGCTGGCCCTCTTAGAGATGAAAGACACATGTGTGTCATATGTGTGGAAGAAAAGTGTCCCTGTGTGCTTGTCTGTGTAATGTCCTGGCATATGTTTTGTCACACAATTTTGACGCGCGTAGGTTTCGTTTCTGGCTTTCGCGGGCCTTAAAAAAAATTGCTCAAATGCTAGCTCCGGAGCAGGCAAAGTCATCTATCTAGTCAGTTAGAGAAGCAACTAAAACAACAGCAACAACAACATGAAAGACAAAGGAAATGGTTTTAGCCATAGACACGCCCATGCGTGGACTCATCAATATGCAAAAAGGCAACTTGTGGACCAAAATGTCGGTTTAACGAAAGACCGACCATATGTGTCATAGAAAGGGGTCACCAGGCTATACCTATACCTATCTATATACACACTTTTATATACATATAATCTATATAAACATATTTAGCATTATTCAGCCGTGCGTCAAAAGCAAAGCAAACTTTCCTTTTTTGTAGCTAAACACAAAAAATATGTAGTGAAATTTTGATACCCTTACGTAAATGGAAAAATATATCTTTAGCCCTCAACAAACACTTTGCTGACATTTTTCTCTTTTAAGGAATTTTGTGTCTGATAAATAATGACATCGTCCTCGTCATCATTTTTTTTTTATTGTTCTTTGTTGGCGGTAGATGGCGCAAGCCACTTCTTACAAGAATGTGTTTACAATATTTACTTTTCTACCATTTTAAAATCTTTTTACCTCGCTATCTCTTATTGTTAAACAGTACAAAGATCTCCTCAATTTTTAGTTCGTCTGTTTTATATAAAACTATTTGCTATGAACCCAAGTTGCTTCCGCAAGAATTAATAAGTATAATTTTAAGATCGGATTTAATTAGAACTACAAAGTAATTCACTACTCATTGATAAGTTCGTATTTCGTTGAGACAAAGTTACAGAAATTCTGAGGAAATGAAGTCAATCCGCTCGATTCGTCGACCGGTACTCGACCATTACCGATAGTCAGCAATTGCTCTGAGAAATCTTCAGCAGATCTCATGTTTGTTGTCAGCCGAAGATTCTTCACATGGCGCCATAGATCCGATGATTTGCGGCAAGTGTTTATTTCGTCCGCAATTCCTTGTGCTTCTTCAGTCATTTCATATTTTGTATCCTTCTTCTTCTTACGGCTTTGTCGGGAAAGATTCGCTCGCCTTGGTCGTGGCATTGTTAATGATACAAATTACTGATGATTATATATTTCTTACAAAATTTATATGATCAAATTCTCTACTTCACCATGCAAAAAATTACGTTTAGCTGACATTTTGTTATTCCAAATCAGATGCTTTTTTGTTGTACCATGTTTTATAGTGACTTTACGGAATCGCAGTCAAACGGAATAAAAAGTATTTTATGTCCGTCTTCTGACTCTAAGCTATCTCTCCGCTAATTTTCAGCCAAATCGGTTCATCCGTTCTTGAGTTATAAATAGTGTAACTAACAACACTTTCTTTTATATATATGGATAAAAAAAACGTTAAAAATCATAAAAAATAAGCCGTCTCACAAAAGAAAATATAATTTTTATTCATCTATCCCACAATTGCAAAATTTTTATTTCAATTTGTAATATTTTTTTTTCTCACAAGTAAATCCCACCAAGCATAAATTTTCACCAAATAATCTGATTCTAAACATTCTTGAGAATTGAAAGAAACCTCAAAATGCTCTTAACTTCTTATATAATCTTTAAAGAGTATAAAAATAAGCAGAAAAAAAAACAAACCAGCAAAATATGGCGAAAAAAAAAATGTGAAAAAAATTATTATGGAAATGTCAACGTGAAACTTTTGCACAATAGCAGCTAACACCGAGCAGCAGCCCCCCTCGGGCCTCCTGCTCCTCCCTCACCCTCTCCCCCGCCATACTGCTTAGATCTATCTAGCTTTTTATCGGCAACGACTGCTGCTGACTGTCACATAAGCCCTGCAGCAAGTCAGTCAGCCAGTCAGTCAGTCATCCACATCCATTGGTTGGTTCCATTGGACTTACGGATAGCTGGATGGGAATCATGGAATCATCATTTTGTTGGCTTGAATTCCAAACACAATTGAATTTCATGTTTGACATGGCTGCAAAACTTTTTCTCTCTCGAAGTTCTTTTTGTTTTCTGGTTATCTATTTTTTTTTTCTTTTGCGATTTGCTTAGGGCACACACACGCACACAGAGTAAAGAAAATTTAATACGATTTCATCGGCTTGAATTACCCCAAAGGCCACAAAGAACAAAAAAAAAAAAAAAGATTTGGGCTTGACTCCTATAGCTGATCAACGAATTTGCTAGGCAAATATTTGCATAGAAATTAATTAAAAGGCACAAATTAAAATTCAAAATCCAAGCAAAAGTTTCCATTTTCCGGTTCACATTTTCAAATGAAAAAAACCCCAAAAAAAAAAGGGTTTATAACTGTACGCATGCGGCTTTAAAACGTTTCCAACCGAGTTTATTCCACATTATATTGTCTCGGGAATTCTCGGAAAACTTTTCTACGTGACAGTTGGATGTCAAATGCGTGTCATACTTTTTAATTAGCCGAATCTCAGACGCAGCTCACCTGTGCCAGCAAGGAACCCTTTTTTACTCAGAATCGAGAGAGAGAGAGAGAGCGAAATCTAAACTGTGAATTGCTCTCAATTAACTTGTTGGCATACTCTCTCCCTCTGCCTCTCTCTACCCTCTCTCACGCAGCACTTTTAATTTGTGAAATTTTGCCAAAAAAGAGATGAACAGAAACAAAAAAAAAAAAAAAGAAAAGACGAGTTTCGGGAGTGAACCGTTAACCCCGAAGCCAAAACCGACACCACCACTGACACCGACACCAAAGCCAACCACTCCCCATCCCATCCTCATCTTGTCCACCCGCATTTCCATCTGGCATTAATGGCAATAGAGCTGAGAAGCAATGACAGGATAAGAAAAAAACCCACAAAAACAAATAATTAAACTTGAACTTTTTGCAGGGACAAACAGACATAAAACATAAACAAAAGAATCTGGAACC
This sequence comes from Chymomyza amoena, assembly GCA_037043745.1. Lineage (NCBI taxonomy): Eukaryota > Metazoa > Arthropoda > Insecta > Diptera > Drosophilidae > Chymomyza > Chymomyza amoena. Next base: position 31,499 of record JBAMAX010004136.1, on the reverse strand, counting down.
GACGCGATGCGACGAAAGGAGACAGCTGGGTCGCGGTCTCCTTTCGTTTCTTGTTTTTCTTGTCATTAAAATCCGGCAAAAAACCCTTGCATTTTTTTTTCTCTCTTTGGTAAAGGGTAGGTTTAAATAAATTTAAGAAATTAGAATTTCCAAAAATAAATTGAAATAAAATACATATACTTAAACAATGCACTCGGGTAAGTGCGTCGTAATTAACTTTATCGGGTCAACTGGACAGGGTCTCGGACTCGGCGGGCGGGGTTCAGCAGCAGCAGCAGTTTGTTCCCATTCTTCACACATACATCCTTGTGCCTTCTCACAAGTGATTACCCTTTGTCACTTGCCATTTGAGTGGGGCCAATGGTTGCCGGTTGGCTGACGGGTTGCCGGGTCTGTCGGGTCGGGTGTGTCGGGTCTGCTGAGTTTCTGGGTTAGCTTTGGGTTCGATGTCAAGTCGGAAAGTAGACACCGAGCATACAAAGGGGAAGACAACACAAAAGCAGCGGCAATAAACATTAGGAATAAAGAAGCATGGCACAGGCACAAGGACCAACAGATTGCAAATAATGAAGCCAGTCGACAAAATTGTCAACAGTCATTTATAATATCAATTAGTCAAAAGTTTTATGTACATAAGAAGACCAATAAATAAGCATTATGGATACAACTCGCCTTAGAAGATATTTATTAAATCATTTTTTCCAAAAGTAGCAATTTAATTTTACTCGATTACACCAGTTAACAAATTTTTTGACTCGTCGAGTGAACTTTGAAAATTAAAAATACTTTGGGTATTATCTGATATTTTTAACACTACTCTATAAATATTAGGATTTGATCGTTATATTAACCTTTACCCTAATCTGAGTCATTTAACTATATTTTCTGATCACTGTGATCCATTTTCCAACATTCCAACATTTCTATAAAATAATTATAAAAATATTTGTATATGTTTTTATCTACTTGGTACTTATACAGTACCGGACAAAACTATCCGGACACTTAGTTTTGGCTGCATGCGTGAACTTTAACTCGGCGTTATCGTTGCAAATTAGCTTATATCGTCCTGAATCGTCCTGAAAATTGAAATCATCGGAATACGAAAGGTGCTTGTCCAAAATTCGTTGATACTTTTCAGCGTTTACAGTTCCATCAATGAGGGCCAGATCACCAACTCCATAGTAGGGAAAACATCCCCAGACCATACTGGATCACCTTTGCCTTACTGTTCGTCTTAGGCACTCGTTTTTAAACCGCTCTCCGACTTAACGGCGTACGTAGGTCATCCTATCCGAAGCAAAAAGGTTTATTTTGGATGCATCAGAAAATATGACGTTTCTCCAATCATTTAAGGTCCAAGACTCGTGGATTTTAGCCCGTTGTAGCCTTTTTTGACGCATTTTTAAGTTTAAGACCGGTTTTTTTTGCTGGCCGGCGAGCATTAGGTCGTTCCTCCACGAGGCGTCTTCGCACAGTTCTTGTGTTGACTCCTCCAGACTGGACAAATTCGGTCTTTATATCTTCAGCGGTTTTGAACCGATTTTCCATACTTAAACGCTTCAATATCAGATTTTCCTTGTTGGTCGTCTTCTTCTTCTTTCCTGCGCAAGAATTTCCCTTAAGGCTGCCGGATTTGTCATATTTGTTATGAAATTGACCTATCGAAGATTTGCTGAATCCAACTTTAGCACTTATGGCACGGAGGGTCAAGTTTTCTGACCGCAGAGTATGGCTCCTTTATGCAAATCAGTCATTTGAGACATTTTTCACTATTAATTTTTTTCACTTCCCAGAAAGCTTTAAGATTATAAAACTTATCACTTATTAAAAGCTTAATAACACACGATTACAACTAAAAAATTTCAAGTCATTCGAAACTTTTATGCGGCGCCCACGACGCTTCAAAGTTCGCACTTACAAGCGCAAATCAGTTGTCCGGATATTTTTGTCCACGACTGTATAAGTTATCGATAGTTTTAAATATTGCAAAAAAGTTTGCTAAGCTCACCAAACAACGATATATTAATTTTGACATTTTTGTCGCCTGTCCTGCAATAAAAGTGCATAAAATGACACTCACACACAGATACTCACTCACAGATACAGATACGAACTTAAATGAAGCAAACTAAGTCAATGCTGCCGCCATTGCTGCACTTTGTGTCAATGTTATGCGCATCAACGACAATGCCGCTGCCGCTGCCGCAGTCGACGTCGACGTCGGCGTAGTTTTGAATGTTGGCAACACTGTTGCAATCGTTGTCTTTGGTTATTGTCGTCGTCGCAGTAGTAGTGGTGGGGAAGTGATGATGATGATGCGGATGGGGATGAGCACGTGGGCGAGGAGTGCGGAACACGTTGTGCACGTTCGTTCAGGAGGGCACACTACTTAACCCGCAAACTGCTGACGTAGCCATTTTATGTGCGTGGCGGTTTTGAAGGCTGTGAGCTGGAATTTGTCATTGCAGGGATGGGCATGGAATGGGAGAGCCGAGCCGAAGGAGACGGAGTAGATACTGAAGAGGCTCTGGAGCAGCATCTCTGCTGCTGATGCTGCTGCCGGTTGTTTGCATTGCAGCGGCAGCTGCTGTCAATAATAAATTTCCGTTAGAGCTGTAGCAGATTTGCAGGAAAACAGTTGGTTGGCAGCACGTACAGAGAGCCGGAGCCGGTGCCGGTGCCGGAGCCTGGTGATAGTCCTGCGCTGCTGCTGCTGCTGTTTCAAACGGCTGAAGTGCAGCATGTTAGGCACTGAAAATGGCGCAGACGGAAGCGGTTGTGTATGTGTGTGTGTGTTGGGTTGGGGTGGGGGTTACGGAAGTGATGCAAGGGCAAAGTGTGCGCCGGTTGCAGGCTGCAGGAAGGAAGCATATAAGCGCATTGCATGGCAGAGGCACGCCAAAGACGACAGCGACAAAGCTTGCAGCTCAGCACTAAAAAGATGACATAAAGATAGAGCCGGGCGGGTGTTGAAATTGAATAGGGGGTGATTGGCAGATGCCTTCGATGTAGGCAATGGAGCAGCAGGTAACATCAACAACACGGTGGCATGCAAACGAAGCTGCCTGCCATGGTCCAAGTCCCACAGTCTGAGATAAAGTATCTGGAGAAGCTGCTGCCGGAGTTTTGCTAGAGACTTTGCCCGGCGACACGGGCGGCGGCACGTTGATCAATTTATTGAAATTCTATTGAAACGAAACGGTTTGACTGCAAAAGGCCAAAGACAAGGATACGGCATCCTTTGGCAGCGGCAGAGACAGAGGCAGAACGGCCAAAGAAAATGTCGCACACAAATCGCTGATAAAGTGGAAAATGAGTGCAATGTAACGCAGAAGCAGCAAAAAATAAGAAAAACAAGAAATACCAAGAAATGCAAGAGAAACAAAATAAAGAAAGCGAGATGAGGAAAAGAATACAAAAGTGCAATTTGTTTAAGAAGAAAAAAACAACAACAGTGGGGGGGGGGAGCAACACATTTGCCATTTACTTGCTTTTAAATTGCAAATAAATTGCAAAACTAAAGCTGATTGAGTTACGCAAGAGTGATCCAGTTGCAGATACAGATACACACACACACACACAGATACACACACCCATTGAAAACTTGGGAAATTCAACTTTTGGTATTGCATATTTGACGGCGCTGCCGCACAAACTTTTTTTCACTTCATTATTTTTAATTTCCCGCAGCTCCACGTCTCCTGCTGCTGCTGCCGTGCCCGCTCAATTTAACTTTAGCCGGCGTCTCTAGTCGCCGCTTCACTGCATCCAAAATCCAAATCTTAAAAGCCAGCCAGCCAGCCAGCCCACTCTGCCGCCTCCCCAACCGCTAGCCCCGTTTTGAAGCATACTTAAGGGCACAAAATAAAAAAAATTTAAGGCCAAATTTAATTTGTGCTCAGTTTGCTGTGGCGGCTCTTCCTGTCGTTGTTGTTGTTGTGAAATACAAAAATTGCTACCTAATTACGTAATAAAATCTGACTCAAGTTGCCCTTATTATTTCCATTTTGTTTTTTTTTTCATTTTCTTGAGTTCTTTTTCTAATATCCTACTGCCATGGGACAAGCTCCGACCTTCCCCGAGTCTTATTAAGAAATAATGCTATAAAAACAAAACGCAATGGCGTCAAATCAACTTTATACATATTAGCAGGACGAAAAAAAAGAAAGCCCAACAACTTAAGCAGATGTATAGCATACATATTTGGGCTAGGAATAGGCAGGACACTGTAGCTTAAATCATTCACTTTTCTGCGCGACTTTTGTAATATTGGTGGGCAGGGTCGGATTGAGATATGTTTTGGCCCAAGGGCTGATGACAAAAAAGGACGAACACAAAAAAAAGAAATACATTTTGGTTTAAAAGTTTAAAAATAATTGTAAATAAATATAAAACTTGAAGTTGGCCAAGAATATCAAAGATAATTTAAAAAATTTTTTTTACGCGTCTTCGGCAAGATTCGCTTTAATTCCTTTTGCAACAATATATTCCATTCCAAACCACATGAGCATTTTGGTTTAGTCAAATTGGTAACTGCAAATATTCTGTAGCAAAACAAATCCGTTTTCCGGAACCAATATATTGTCCAAATCTACTTCATCGGGTAAATCTCTCTTTGCAACAAGCAGTATTAGCTAAGCCTCGATTTTCTTTCAATCTAGTTCGTACTCGACTTTAATTTCATTAAGCTTCGAAAATATCGTCTTAGAGGATCACCGTGGGTGGGCGCCCCACAGTTGCACTACCCACTTGAGCTTATTCCGATCCTGTGTAAAGGAACTCAAATCTTCAATTAAGAGTAAAGCGATTCTTTTTGGGTACAAAGCATGTGAGCATGAGTAGGATCCATAGGAGACCAAGAATATAGTATCATATTTTTTGCTTTTCCTCACTTATTCCACTCCTGCTAATGACTACAGATCCTTAACTTACTTCTTATATGCTGAGTATTTTCTCGCTCCTTGAGATCTTTTTGGATTCTGTATCGAAATAGTAAAATAAATTGCTTAGAAAAATAATATCACTGAGTTTGTGCCATATGTGAAGAATCTTTGCCTTAGTACTTTTTTGGGTTCTTCTCTTTCGCCTGTATCATCTGGAGTAGGTATTAGGGAAAATAATTCTTTTAAGGCATTTTTGTTTTTTTGTAACTAACCAGCTTTCGTAAAGTTAGTGCTACACAGACTGAGTTCTTAAGACATACATCCCCGACATGAGATTAAATTTTTTAAGACAATTTTTGTTCGATACTTTACGTTGAATTTAATTTTCAACAATTTGAGATACTTATTTTGTATTTTTTGTTGTACAAAGTTATTTTGCTGTTGGTCCTTTGGTTATAAATCAATTATAGTTTAATAATAATTAGTATAAACTTGGCTTGTAAGTCTATTGTTTGGACGGATAACAAGGAGCTGCAATCAAAAATAATCAAAAGCCAAATTGCAGCAAATTGCAGGCGCTCGAAAGTAGGCAACATTTCTTTGTTGTCAAACAAAGCGGACTTTAAGCAAGTTAATGAAACAAAATATCAAGAAAACAAACTGAAGAGAGGGAGGAGTAGCGAAGCGGCGAAGGAGGAGCCAAGAGAAAACCAACAACAATGGCTGCCAACGACAATATACAGAAATGGAAGACGAGGACGAAGACGAAGACGACAAAGACGAAAAAATAGTAGCACAACAAAAAAGGGCATTATGTCGAGCGTAATAAGTGCCCTGTGGCGCAGCTTAGGAACTTGCATTTGTAGCTGTGTGAGTTAGTGTTTGTGTGTGTGTGTGTGTGTGCGTTGCCAAGATGACGAGCATTTGGTGCTTGGACTGATAAAATAAAAATTCCTAGAGCCTTGGCATCTTTGAGAATATATTTTTCAAAAAGCCGCTTTACGCAGCACCCTGCGAAAGCAAAAAAAGAAAAAGAGACAAAAATCTGTAAAGCAGCTGCAAAGCCCTGCGACGACCATCTTGCTACTTTAAAAACCTTATACCAAACTCCTCCAGCTCCTGCACCCCGGCGCCCCGGCCACGCAGCTCGTCTAGCTAAGATCCAACTTTAAGTCCTGGAAAAAGGTGGGCTTTACTCGGGGCTTGGCTTAGCTCTGCTCAGATGCCACAGGCGTTGAGTGAGTGAATTTTTGTGTTAGCAATTTATGAATCGACGAATTAAATTATGCGTGCAGTACATTAAAAAATAAAAATAATAAAAAGAGAAAATAAAAATAATAAAAACATATAAGACAACGCGAAAATTGTGTAAGCTTAGACAAGTAAAGATAAGACGACAAGGACGAGAACGAGGACGAGGATGCCAACTCCGGATGGCGCTAACAAATGACATACCAAAAAAAAATATATATATATAGGTATAGAAGCAGAATGAAGCGAAAAAAATGTAAAATATAAAAAGGAATGAAGGAAATACAGCGAGAACATAATGAAGCGTAAAACGACCTAAGCAACAGATAACAAACAGTCAAGCGGATTTAAATCCCAGCCACAGGATATGCACAGGAGTAGTAGTATTTTAGGTAGGCAGGTAGGCAGCCAGGTAAATTAGGCAGAGTATTTGTATTCTCAGATATTACAATAATTTGTTTTCAAAACTGGTTAGCAGCAAAAATTGAGCTAACAATTTGCAAATTGTATTGATTTGTTGTTAATAATAATAATAAAAATAATAATAGTGACTGCCACAAGCTACATATTTAAATCCTTTTTTTTTTAAAGCCATTAAATATGTATGAAATATATTTCTTAGCTGATTATAATCGCAACCTTTGGGCGATGTACGCAATAAAAATAAAACATTATTTAAATTACGCATACGCACTGTTATCAAAATATTAAATCAGGGCGGAAATTTCATGTTTAAATTAACATAAAATCAAATAAATATGTGAGAAAAAAGATTTGTTGGTTTTTTTTTTTAGAAAAGCAGACAAATGTTAGGTAATAGATGCATAAAAATAATAATTCATATAACCTATATTACATAATAATATTTTTAAGGACATGCATAATGCATTAATGTCATATTTAGTTTGTTTTTTTGTTTTTTTCAAAGAAACTTTATTCTATATTCAAAATCAAAATAGCTGACGATATTATAAATTTTTTAACGCCAAAAAAATTATTTTTCCAACTTACTAGAAAACAAAATGGTGCCTGTAGAGAGTTATGAGGGAATACACGACTAAGGCTTCCACATATGCAGCTTTTTTATATCACCAGTGATCTAAAATATTTCTTCTTAGTCTATGGACCAACAGCAAATTAACCACTTACGGGTTTTCAAAAATATCAATATAAAAAAGTGCAGGAAACAATTTATTTTTTTCTTAAAATAACAATTTGGATTATCATTTCCAACATTATTGTCTACACACAACTGTGCCCAAAAACTAGTGGAAATTTTTTTTATAAATCAAAAAATCTTTATTTATTCTTCCAAATCAATTTCGTCCCTTTCCGATATAATACACTTATGCCACCGCTTTTTCCAGTCCTCGATGCAACCAAAACGTCTTCTTCCGGTATTGCCTTCTGAGCGCGCGCCGATTTACGTTGAATGTCTTCAATCGACTCAAAACGGTTTCCTCGGGGTCGTCTTTTGAGTTTTGGAAATAGCCAGATCAGGTGAATAAGGTGGTTGCGGAACGATATTGGTTGCATTTTTGGCGAAAAAGTCACGAAGAATCAGTGCTGTTTTTCGAGAAAATTCCGCATTTTTGGTACCAATCGAGACCCAAAACATCCCTCAAAATTATGGTATTAATTGATCCTTTTGGTAAGCCACTTTCATCGGCAATGTCTCTTATTATTTTAGTAGACGGTTTCCAAGCACTAATTCTTTTACTTTTTGGATGTGAGCATCGTCAGTTGAGGTCGATGGTCGACCAGGGCACCCTTTGTCTTCAACGCGTTCTCTACCTTCTTGGAACAATTTATACCAATTATGTGTTATTGATTTTGACAAAGCTCGGTCCCCGTAAGCCTTCTTCAAGATTTTTAAAGCTTCTGCAGCATTTATTACATTTAGGAAACAACATTTTTTTTGTTGAATAATTTCAGACATTGTAAAAATCGCCAAATTCACTTTTTGTTGCGCACAAAAGCAAGTGTAACTCAAACTTATGAATATTTTGGCATATAATTTGGCATGGAAGTGAGTAACAGTTGTACCAACTTAAAAAAATTAAGGGGAAATATGTCATGTACTCGCGTAATTTAAATCGAAAAATTCCACCTAGTTTTTGGGCACAGTAGTATGTTTAATTAATTACGTCAGATATGCGTAGAATCAAATTTTGTGCATGCATTCGTTTAGGAATCTTTTTTCATTATATATATACTATGTGTGGGTGGTTATATACTATATACATATATATTGGGTGTACAAATAGAAAACCGCCGTTTTTTCTCATAATATGAGGCTTGATTGTAAAAAGTCACAACTTTTTCCCATCCTTTTGGCAGTTTCTGAAATCCTCTTCAGAAATATTGTTCTTTTTTTGACGCGATCGACGAATCGATCTAATTTTTGGCTTCTTCGAAAGAACGAAAGTGCTGTTCGGCCAAGTCATGCGTCATCAATCGGAATAAGTAAAAATCAGAAGGAGCGATGTCAGAAAGTACGGCGTTTGAGGTAGGATGTCCCATTTCAAAGTTTTCAGGTATGTTTTCATTACCTTGGAAATATGTGGCCGAGCGTTGTCATGTAGAAGTATGACCTTATCGTATCTTTCCGAGCATTGCGGGCGTTTTTCCTTCAACGCTTCAGGCGTAGAAGCAAATTATCGGACGCAACGTCCGATTCAGGGCTCCTGTAATGGTTTCGCCTGGATGCAAGAGTTCATGGCACACTACGCCGAGCTGGTCCCAGCAAATACAAAGCATCAGCTTCGAGCCATGAATGTTCGGTTTCGCTGTTGAAGTTGTTGCATGGCCGGGAAGCCCCCACGATTTTTTTCGCTTCGGGTTGTCATAATGTATCCACTTTTCATTACCGGTCAGGATTCGATTCAAAAAACTCTTTTGGTTTTGCCATTGGAGGAGTTGTTCGCACGTGCAAAGGCGCCGTTCGATGTCCGTCGGCTTCAACTCGTACAGCACCCAATGTCCCAATTTCTGAATCATTCCTAAGCCTTTTGAGGCGATGAGAAACGGCTTGCTGAGTCACGCTCAATAAATTGTCAAGTTCCTGTTGCGTTCTAGAATCATCTTCATCCAGTAAAGTCTCTAATTCTGTATCCTTGAACTTTTTTTGCCTCAGCTGGCAATGTATTGATTCTGTTCGTACTTATCGACCGATTACCAATGCTGGCGCCACCTATGGGAAACGGTGGTTTTCTATTTGTACACCCAATTGCAAATTTTGAGAATGGTAAATATATTTCCAATCTCGGCGCTTTGACTAAGTCAAATTCTTTTAGTTTTCATTGCAAAGGCAAAATCAAAATGAAAAAATTGGCAACAAAAGAAAACAATAAGTGAGAATAAAAGAAATATATATTTTTTCTTGTTAACACAATGTGGCCAATCAGTAAGCTCTCAGCTGTTTATATGTGCGTGTGTGTGCGTGTATATAGAAACAATAATAATAACAATAATAATAATAACCTTCAAGTGTGTTCTCTCTTTTTTTTGTTGGTATTGTTTCTTAGCCAAAAGTTTGAACCGCACAAAATTGAGGCAATATTTGTGGTACGAAGAAGAAGAAACTGCAGAGTTGATAAAGTGTTGTGGTAGAGGGAGAGGCGAAGTGAAAGAAGCAAAGCAAATCTGCCAAAAAAGCGACGCCGTTTTGAATTTTTTTTTCTCATCTTCTACTGCTGCTGCTTTATTCCCTTCCCTCTCTTTCTCCAACTCAGCTCTGCCTTCTTCGCTTACTCTTTCCTTTTATTTTGTTTGTCTGTTTTTGCGCTTCCGTTTGGCATTGTTTCCGTTGGGTTTGCGATTATTTTGCCATTATTTTCCATTATTTTACTTTATTTCAATGACTGTTTACATTAGGAGCATTACACACACAAACACACACACACACACACACACACACACACACACGCATGCACTCAAATAAAATGCATACATATACAAACCTAAGCAGTCTTCGTGTGTGTGTGTGTGCGTGTGTGTGTATGAGTGAGTGCCATTGTGTATTGAGCGGCTCGTATGGAAACTCTCTGGTGTCTGCCAATACCCAGATCAATAAGAAAAGTGAAGTGGCGCACAACAAACACACATACACATGTACACACATACACACACACACACACACACACACAGAAAGTAATTTCTTTGATTTTGTAATACATTTGACTTGCCATGAGTATTTGTTTAGCTGCCTTTATATACCCATTATGTATGTACATATATATATATATATATGTATGTATTATATATATATTATGCACATACGAGTACACCGATAAAGAAAACTCTTTGAACTCAAATCCGTTTAAATGCATTAGTTTCCGCAGCTAATATCTTTTGATTTACAAATTATTTTCAATCTAGAATCTTTAATAATATTTCTGACTAGATAGAGTTGTAAGTTTGGTTTTCATTATTCCATTTAGTACCTATAAGAAATAGTACAAAGAGGTTAATATTTGGTGCTTTTCTCCGAAATGAATTTTTCATATAGTTTAAAACCGAATGATTTGCTGCAAGAAAAATTAAATCGAGTGATATATACGAATTTATGGAAAATACTAAAAGTAAATATCGGGAAAAATCATTTTTTTCACAAAATCTAAAAAGATTGTTAGGATGAGGAGCTTAGTAAATAAATAAAAGGGTTCCGCTTGCTATACCTCGAAGATCTAGAGACTATAAGATTGCAATTAATCTGATGAGAATCTTTAAGAAACCTTTCAGAAATATTTAAAGACTTTTAATAATATTGGCAAATAAAATAAACTAAATTTCTCTTTTTTCTCTGTTTAATTTCAGGCTGAGATCTGGAGTGTATTCATTGCCATTCTGCGCAAGAGTGTGCGAAATTTGCAGGCATGCACAGATGTAGGACTCATCGAGCATGTCCTGGTGCGTCTGCAGCGTTCCGAAACAGTTGTGGCAGGTATGTGAAAAATCTAACATGGTGGAGTAGGGGGAGTTTGGAAGACTCCCCCAATGCACATTTGCTGTATACGCGCCTGCTTACAGGGTATATTATAGTCGGCATGCCTCGCACTGTATTCTGGTTGCTCTGGTTTTGTTTTACTTTTTTAGGGCTGGCGGCAAAAGTTTTTCTTATTTAAATTTTCTTCTTTTTTTTTAGTGTAGCAAACGAATAACAAATTGCTTGCAACTTCTCATTAAAAACATTTCGCATTAAATTCATTTATGCCGTTTGTGACACTGATTCCGTTTACGATTCTGATTCTGATTCGGATTCGGATTCTGATTCTGGTGCCGACTGTGAGACTGTGGCGTGCAAATTTAATTGAAAGAAAATAAATAAAATAACAGCAGGAGAGGATAGGAGGATAGGAGGAACGGAGCAACGAAGCAACAGAGGAGCAGAATGATGATAAAGTGTAGGGGTTGGTGCGGTGATGATGGCACAGGGGTAGGGGGCAGAGGGGCTACAAGCCAAAGTCTGATTGCCTGGCGCCTTGCCAGAAAGAAATAAATACAAAAAAAGTAAGATAATAAAAAAAAAGATGAAGCAATGGGCGTTGGATGCTTAAATTGTTGGCAGTTTCTTGATGGGTGGGCGTGGCAGAAGCTGCTGGTCGCCGAATTGCTTTTCGATTAATTTCACGCTTGTCAGCGAACTGACACGCCCAACGTGCCGTTTCCAATGCCAAATCGCAGTCGAAATGAACTGCGACTGAGGCGCACTCACACACACACTCCCTCCCACTCACACACATGCATAAGAAGCCCTTATAAGTATGCTAAACATTTTGTGCGACAAACGTATGTTGAAAAATTTACACCCTGCTCAGAGGACACGCACACACGCACCCGCATAGGGGTTAACTTGATTTTGATTTTATTAAGTCAATGACACATCTGTGGCTTCCATTTTAAGTGTGTGCGTGCGTGTGTGTGTGTGTCTGTCTGTGTGTGAAAACATTTAACGAACTGTAACTGCTGTCAATTTTGAGGATACGCGCATACACTGAACAAAAACTTGACAAGCAGCTTCAAATTAAAAATCACAAAAAAAATAAAAAAAGCTATAATTTCAAGAGATCATCTCAGTTAAACAAAAAAGTGCGCATATGTCTGTGTGTGTGTATATATAGATAGACTAGATAGATGTGAGTGTGTGTCACCTGACAAATGTCGAAATGTGAACACTGCCAAGAAATTAGATAAGCCAACTCTAGCGAACTGCTCGTAGCGAAACCCTAGAATCAAGACCTCTTAACAAAGTTCAAACTCAAGACAGAAAAGTTATGCGACAGCATCAACATTATCAAAAGTTGCGCGCGGAACCAGAGACTGACAGCTGCCGAGTAAAAAGAGCAGTCAGAGAGGGGGGACTTGGGAGTGAGGAGTGAGGTGGGATATAAAATCTTGGTTTTTATCATTTAGCATTTTGCTAGACGATGCGAAAATGCTTTTGCCCACTTTTGGGCTGCTTAGCTAAACCTAAGCTTTAAATAAGTTGTGTGTATGCCAAACGCCACAATGACGACGCCGACGACGCTTTAGAGGAGTCGGATTTAGTATTTAACTTAAACAAACAAAAAGCTGTCAAGTTGCCCCACTTCATTTTGTAGAGAAGGAACCCTACCTTTGATTCAGATTTAGTTTTTTGCAAATCTAAACGTTGGAGTTGACCAATCTGTCATAGGACTCGAAATGAAATTTGCAGAAACTTCTGGAACTAGTGTGGCCATCTGTCCTTGGGCAAAGATCCCGCGAAGAATTCTGCAAGCATCATATTACTTTGGATGGGTGGAGTCTTTCGAAAATTGTATCTCCTTTCCACTTTTGCAACGAAATCGTTTAGATATTTGTAAAAGTTAGAATGTAATTTCATGACTACCAATGGCCCTAAATATTATCAAACCAATCAAAAAGATGAAGCCATCTTTAAATAATATTCAAAACATAGTTAAATTCAGTAATCTACTGATTTATACGGCCACTGTGCCTTTTTAAACCAGTTCGCAACTACTTACTTTTCAATTGTATCCACTCTATTTCACATATTTACACATAAAGCCTTTTCTACCTCTCTCTCTCTCACACAATTTCTACTAATTTATATAAATTATATTGTGACCATACCTTTTTGAGCTAGTTCGCGACTAGTTACTTTTGGAATATTGTTGTTCAAAATGGTGCTAGTACATGGAGCCTTTCTAATTAACATATTTATATGGAAATGTATGTGTGTGTGTATACATACATTTAATTACCTCTCTCTCTGTCTCCGTCTCTCTTTCACTCAAATACACAAATTTAACGTCAAAGTTCTCGTCAGGCTCATCAACTTAGTCGACACCCAGAAGCTGTGAAAAAGTGTAATTAAATGCTGATACATAAGGCGGACACACACACACACACAGACACACACACACACAGATATAGACAGAGCGTCTTGGGAGTCATATGACAAAAACGAAGAGCTCCTCGTTCAGGTCAAGAGTAACGATGCGGCACAGAGGTTACCGCCCCACGTTACTCAATTTCTTAATTTACGTAACCCGAAACGTGTTGACTTTGTGCCAAAGCAGGGAACGCACTAGGCGCCTCCAGTGGGCGCTATCCCAGCTGAATGGCAGCGATAATGGCTCAGTTTGCCAGTTTCCCTGTTTCCTCCGAGTATTTTCCAGGCTTCCCAGCATCTGAGTTTCACACAGTTACAGGGTTTCCTCCCCCAGTAACTTTGTCTGCTCCTTGGGGGCTACAGCAACAGTCCAAGCGTTAAAACGGCCCGTGCGTCCCATTTCAATTAGTGTGCATTACAAATGAAGATTGGGAATAGCTTGGCATGGCTATGGCTGTCGATGTGGGTTAGAGGCTGTCGATGAGGGTGTGGGTGTGGGTGCGAGTGCGGGTGCGGGTGTTACTACACATAGAGTAATGTGCCAACTTTGCCGACGGCAACGGTGGCCACAACTCAATTTGATTGCCAAATTCTAAGCTGTATAAACTTAACACGGCATCGAACCTAAATCCTAGACATCCTCAGCTCAGCCAGAGAAGCACACTCAGTAAAGCAATTGTTCTTATTCAAATCAGTTGGTACAGTACCGTACCCAAATGTATATTGTGTGTATCCACGAAATACTTTCACTGGGAGCAAGTAATACAAACGTTTCTTTGGCACAATCTCCTATCCTACACTTTGAAGTCCTAGAGTCGTTTCTTATATAAAATAACCCCTGCAGTTTAAATTTTTAACGATCAATCATTTCTCTGAATCGCAGATATGGAGAGCATGATGACGGGCTTAGCAATTTGCAACCTGAGTGGAATGACAGCTTTTTAAGATATTTACGTTTTATTGAGGTACATTAGCCACATCATAAAGCTGGACTTGATCGTTGATTTCACGCATGATGAGTTCTTTTACTTGTTTCAATTTTAAATGTCAATAAAATGGACTTCATTGGATAGAAAACTTTAGGACATTAATAAACTTTAAAACTAAAATATAAATCAATCATTAAAAAAAAACTTTGGATACCACAACAATGAATTAGAAAAGATGAAAGCAAATAAAAATGACCACATTTCTTTTTTCTTTTCTTAAATATTTCATATTTTATAAATTTCTAAAGCAAAAAACAATTCACGTAATTGAGAGAAAAAATGAAACAAATTGTATAGCTAATCGTTTAAACCAGTTGTGGATTATAAGCAAACATAACGTATTTTTAAATATGACTTTTGAATACAAAGAACAATTGATATAAATTAAAGCTGTCTTGGTCTCCAAACCAACTTTGCTGTTATCCCTAACCAACTGCATTGAATTTCTCAGCCCCCACAATTTATAACTGAAGAAAAGTGAGCCCGGCAGACGTTATCCGTTATCCTCAAACTTTTTGAACACTCTTAAAGTGAATAAGATTCTCTAGTATAAGAGTATATATAAGATTTTTAGATTAGTTTGCAGCTCGATTCAAACTTGCACCATTATTAGTCGAATGTCGCGCTTCACGGGTCTATCTTAACCGAATTCTTTCGCGTTAATTGCGATCTTTCCGTTCCCGGGCAGTACGATTAGATTGATAATTAATTTGATTCGTTGCATTTCTTCCAATTGAAATACATCATGCATTGATCGATTAGGAGACGGCATTCCCTGTTCTCAATGATTGAAACGATGTTGGAGGTTTTAAGCCTAAAAGTGGTATTGTTGCATTTTTAGGCTTAAAACTTCCGTATTGACAACCTCTAACACACGCAAAAACTGCGTGAAATTCATCGAGGCGTTTATGAGAACACCCGTAACACCTTAAATATATTGTAAGTTTCTTTTATATGTATAGATTTTGTGAAATTAAAATTGAAATATAATTTTGGACATGTTGACAACGTGCAAACGCCAATATCACTTCGAATATTGATTTCCAGGTGTTCAAGTGCCCACAATAATTTTCTGTGGTTGTAATGACCAAGACATTCTTCCTTTTCTTAATCTATTCTTATAGAGAAGTTTCCTATCACTTACTCTACACTTACAACTATGCACTAATACTAAAGCATGACTCTATCGCTCCAAGCTAAAAGACCGCTGTAGCTTAAGTAGTGTTGGTGAGAGTAGGCGCACTTTCACCGCCACTCTCAACAAGCAGTCCAAGCAGTTTTCATGTTGCTCAATTGGCAACGTAGCAAAACTGCGGTAAACGCCGCAAGAAATTAGTAAAGTTTAAATTGACGAGGTTTCCAAAAGTTAGCGACTTATCAAGCAGCCCTCGGGTTCAATTTGTGCACTCCATTGGTGCATAATATTATTTTGTGCTAGAACTGTTGGTGGAGCTAGAACTCCCCCTAGAGTTGTGAGTTCGATTGCGACTTAATGACATCTGACATCATCCGCAACCACGCTAAATTTTTTTATTGACACTTTACACTTGTGTGTATGAATTTGACGCTCCCACTTCCAGTTGCTTGCAACATGGCCATATCCATTTCCTATTTTCACTATTACTAGTTACTACGCATCCCAGCCATATAAAGTAATGTGCCTAATGGGTTTTTGGGTGTAGAATTAGTGGGTTAAATGTTATATCTATATCTGTATATATTGACGTTGTTTTTGTTTTGATTCTTTGCAGATTTGCTCATCGAAATGCTGGGCGTATTGGCCAGTTATAGCATCACGGTTAAGGAGCTCAAATTGCTCTTTGGAACGATGAAGGCTAACAACAGCAAATGGCCAAGACATTCGGCAAAATTATTAAATGTATTACGCCAAATGCCACATCGCAATGGTCCCGATGTGTTTTTCAGTTTTCCGGGTCGCAAAGGATCGGTAAGTATTAATGGCACCCAAACTCAATGTGTGTGTGTGTATTTTATTGTATGTAACAAACACTCAACTAAAGTGCAAGCAGCCACGCCCATGCTCAGCCCTAATGTGCTGGTGCTGTTGCTGTTGCTGGTCCAGGTCCAAGTCCAGCAGCTCAACTATTGCTGCCTCACGGCACAATTCCGGACTTTTATTTTATTGCCTAGCACTTAAATCGAATACGGAATGTTTTGACAGTCGTACAGTCAGTCAGTCCGTCAGTCAGTCAGTGGGTTGGTCTGGTCGGGATGCTCTAGCTGGAGCTAGTCCAGCACTGTTGTCTCTTTTTTTTTTTTCTCACTATGCCATAAACACGTAAAAATTGTCATAAAGTGAATTGGAAGTCAAGTTGCGACATGGCAGGCGGCAAGTCTTGCAATTGTCGCTAAATGTCCAATAAACAGGTCAAGCTTCTGGCCAGCCAGCCATCCACACCCACTCGGAGACACTTTTCTCTGTCTCTGTCTCTCCTGTCTCTCCGCCGCACATAACTCCAGCTTTTTGCCAGCCACATGAAACGTTTTAATGTGGAATCCGGCAAATGCGACACGGCGTCATGAGATTTTTACTCAGGCTTTTACACAATTTGCCTTTTTTTGCTCGTTTTTGTTTTTAAAATTTTCCATTTAGCCCGCTTTTAGGCCATATTACCATCAATATGACGCAACTGTCGCACATTTCTGAATGCCACAATCGCAGTCGCTGTGGGCGTCGCAGTCGCTGCCTCAGTCGCACTCATTTAATGTTTATAATGATGCCGCTGCTCCGGCTGCCTGGTGCTGATTGCGTGTCGATGATTGCGTTGATGACGATGGCGATGGCGATGAGGATGACGACGACGACGACAACGATGATGATGATTATGTCGTTTATGTTGTTGATGATGCGGCTCAAAAGTAATGAGATTTCCGCCAAAGCATCCACAACAACACTCGAAGCGACTGACTCTTATCTCTCGCCCCGCGAACCACCAGTCGCCCCCTTCACCCACCACGCCACACTCCACTCGCCAGTCAATGTCAGAGCTGCTTTTTGCTTTTTGCAGTTGCCACAAATAGTTGTTGTTGTTTCCAAAAACATCGAGCCATCTCGCCATCGAGTCAACTGCAACTGCGATTGTTACTATGTTAGATATTACAACAATGTTGTAGTCGGTGGCTTTGAAACTGCATCTGCATCTGCCACCGAATTTGAATCCTGAATTTGAAACTGTCTGTCGCAGAACTTGAGGGCCAGTTCGCATACTTTATACCAAAAACAAAAACAAAACCAAAAAAAAAACACAAAACTATGTATAATGTTGTCTGTATTTGAAACTATGTGCCACATTGTCGCACTTGGCGACTGCAGTCTGCAGAATGCCACAGATTTTGTCCTTCGACGTGCTGAGAAACCAAAAGCAGCAACAACAACAGCAACAGATAGGACAAGATATGTAAAGAAGAGCGGAAGGGACAAAAAAACAACTGCTAAAAATTCTTGCACATACCCTGCCATATATAGTATATTGTGGATGGACTGACTCTATTTACCATCTGACTGATAAACTTATTACTTTCTGCGAGCATAATCGATTTATTTTATAATAATATAATCGAATCTACTTTGGAACTTGTTGCCGATTTAAAAGACGAAAAACCTTCTTAAGCAAGCCTTAAAATATTCCAAATCCCAGAAATTCTCTTATTTGCGATGGGATTTAAAAATGGTTTTGATTGTGGAGCAACCAATACCACAAAACGGGGCAGATGATGTGGTCAGGGTGGAAGCACCCTGTCGTGTTAGATCGTCGATTCCAACACCTACACCATCCGTGAACCATTGTTGCCACTGGGGGTTTCCACAGGGGCTGCCGTCAGCCCAAGTCTCCCGACTTGGGAGAAGAGATCTAAATTTCTTGTTATAAAAAAATTCCGTGATCATAAGATGTGATCTAGAGCAGATCGATACATCAAGAAGAGAATATATAAGTGCCGCATTACCAGTGTTACTTGCTAAGAGTGCAGATGTGATCTGGATACATAGTAGACTCTGCATGGTTGACTTTTTGATGAAAATGTGCAGTGGTGTGAGTCCAAGGACTGACTAAATGACAGCAGTCGGACAGGTACGCATCGCTCCCGAGAGAGATATGCAAACTAGTCTTTGAAGCTTGCTGCATTTATTGATGGCCACATTTTGCTGCGTCTTGGGCCGCCACAGAAGGTCGTACCATCATACCTACTAAAGTAGTTTAAATCACTAAATATTTTTATTGAATTTTATTGTTTCTAATGGAACTTTATTGGAGATCTAAGAACATTATTTAAAATTAAAAGTAAATACAAATGAATACTAAATCATGCACATTTCTATAAATATTAAATCAACGTATTTATATAATATACTATATATGTGCTGGAAGTATATAAGCTGAAAGTAAACATACAGCAGCTGCGACAACAGTATAACAGTATCTTTTCCTCTGTCTGTGGCTGTGGGTGTGTGTGAGAGTATCTGTGTGAGTGCTCTTTTTGCGCTGGAAAGCCGTAAAGCCACAAAATTCATGATAAATCAAATTTACTCATTTCCTTTTAATTTTCACTTCATTTTGTACTGGGATGTCTGTGGGAGAGAACGTCCACGTCCATGGTCCAAAGTAGCAAAAAGACTCAGTTCAAGGAACTGTCCGAAACGAAACCAAAAAACCGACTAACCGACAAACCAACTGCCTTTTTCAAAAATTGGTTCAACAGTGGTTCAACTGCTTGTGGCAAAGGAAATGAATGCTACAACTATTCCAAGTATGTGGGTGTTTGGGTGACAGATAGGAGCACCATATGGGACTTACTGCTCCTGATGCTGCTGCTGCTGACCCAAAGCCATAAACTCATTCAAAAATATTTGAAAATTTGCTACAAGCTTTGATTTATTTTGGTTACTTGAGTGCTGCCTTCCGCCTTTGACTTGACTAACTTGGGCAGGAACTTTTTGGTACATTGACATATGTTGCCACCTCTCAACACCCAGCTCCCCCACCTACCAGCTGCCATCACTTTAGTTAAGACTTTTGTTGTTAAAATCGCATTATGCGGTTTATTAACTTGATTGCCAAACATTTCTGTGTCCTCATAATTGGCCTTTTAGCAGCAGTCCTGCTCCTGCTCCTGTTCCTGCCGCCATATATTTGTATGTTTTGGCTGAGGTTAACCCAAACACGACTTGAAACTAATCAAGCGACTTTTGTTTATTTTCTCTTTCTCTATATAGGCCATGGTGCTGCCACCGCTGGCGAAATGGCCATATGAGAATGGCTTTACCTTTACAACCTGGTTTCGTTTGGATCCAATCAATTCGGTGAACATTGAACGCGAGAAGCCATACCTCTATTGGTAAACATAAATATATATATATTGAGTATATGGAGCTTGTGTTTATATACGAGTGTGTTTACAGTTTCAAAACATCCAAGGGCGTGGGCTATACGGCACACTTTGTGGGCAATTGCCTGGTACTCACATCGATGAAGGTCAAAGGCAAGGGCTTTCAACATTGTGTCAAATATGAATTCCAGCCACGCAAGGTAAGTTGCCCCATCTCATCCCAACTCTCTGGCTTTAATAGAACGATCCTTACTCCTTCCTTATCATTCTCACCTGCAGTGGTACATGATTGCGATAGTGTATATATACAATCGTTGGACAAAAAGCGAAATTAAGTGCCTCGTTAATGGACAACTGGCGTCGTCAACCGAAATGGCCTGGTTTGTTTCCACAAATGATGTGAGTATTCTCTCTCTCTCTCTCTCTCTCTCGTGTGTGTGATCGAATAATTTCTAATCATTTTATTCGCTCTTGTCTTATTTTGCAGCCCTTTGATAAGTGCTACATTGGCGCCACGCCCGAATTGGATGAGGAGCGTGTCTTCTGTGGCCAAATGTCGGCAATTTATTTGTTTAGCGAGGCTCTGACCACGCAACAAATTTGTGCCATGCATCGCCTGGGGCCGGGCTATAAGGTAAGTTCGTAGTCCTTCCTTAGTTCCAAACAGTGAAAAAAAAAATAATACTAAAACGCAGCACAAAAAAAAAAATACTGAAAAAATGCCGCCATTGCTTGCACACAGTGCCGTTAATTGTTATTTGTAACTGTAAATTATTATGTAAATTGTGACTGTGTGTGTTGGAAAACTGTAAAAATTACTATTGTAAAATACAATAAAGTAATTGTTATTTTTTTTCTTGCTCTTTCTTGCTTTCTTCCTTTCTTCGTTCTTCTCTCACCAATCTCACAACTACAACAACAACAACAACTACGACAACGACCAACAACAATGACAACTACAACAACTACAATGACGTTGTCATCCACTGCGCGCACTTGTGCACTCGCTCTCTCACACACACACTTTGTAACTCACTCTCTCTCTCAATCTGTGTGTGTGTGTGCACTCGATAACACTCGATAACACACGCCACACACCCACAAACGCTCACCCACGCTCAATCACTCAGTCTCAATTCCGCTTCGATAACGAGTGCTATCTCAATCTGCCGGACAATCACAAGCGGGTGAGTCACTTTCAACTACCAACTGCCAGCAATGTGGGGGGCAGTGCCAACGCCTCTGCCACGCCCAGCGGCCAGGCACTGACAGCTGCCCAGCAGCAACAGCTGCAGCTGCAGCTGCAGTTTCAAACCCTGGCCGCAGAGCAGGAGGCGCAGGCCATAGACTGGTCCAATGAAAAGCTCGATCTGAACGCGGCATTTGTCAAGATACGTGCCGTGCTAACGGCCCACAATGCCCTTAACTTGGCCGCACTATCCGGCGGCCTCTACGGCGGCGTGGTCGGTGGAACAGCAGCGCCAGCGGGCACAGCGGGCTCTGCAACGACGGCGGGCTTGACACCTGCTACAAATGAAAGCTCTGACAGCCATCAGCATGGTGAACAATCCCAACAACAACAACATCCACATCAACAACAACAACGTGGTGGCAATGGAAATGCTGGAGCGGATGATCCGCTGGGTCATTTACCAACTGGAAATGCTTCTTTTGGTATTTATTTGTTTTTTTTATTTTACTTTTGTTTTACTTTGATTTTTATATATTCCTTTTATTTGATTCTCGTTTTTTATGTTTTTTATATCTTTCTTTTCTTTTGTTGCTACGTTTTAACCTGTGATGACTGTGTGTGTATAAACATATATATATACTATACATACATATATATATATATATTAATCTGTATCCGAATCCGTATCCGTGCCTGCCTGCCTACTTATGTGTGTGTTTGTGTGTCGGTCGCAGATCAACTGCGTCGCATGTCCAGTGTGACAAGTCCAGCCATGTGGCCAGCCACAAGCAGCGCCGGCATAGGCGGCGGATTTGCCGGAGACACTGAGGAAATCAGCCAGATGAAAGCTGTAAGCCATTTTGTTTTTATTTTTATTTTCTTTTTATTACAAATACGTGTCTCTTATATTTTTTTTTAACTTTTAATTTATTTTAACTCTGAAATGTCCAGTTACCAATTGTATAGTTAGGCGAACTTTTTCGTACCAGACGCAGAAACCAGCCAGAGTTTACACATAACATTTTTAAAGTTAATGGTTATGGGACTGGGAACTATGAATAAGGTGTCGAGATTCTATGACCATCAAATAAGGTCATCAAGATATTGAAAAGATTAATATTATAGTATTTCGATTTTTGATTTGATTGAGGTACACTCTCTGAAAAGTCACTTGCACTTGTGTAAACGCAAGTGCTAGAAACTTGGTTAGTTTTTTTTGCCGGTTGCCAGACGGCTGCAAACATAACAAATCCCAGCTAGAAACGCTTCATTCCCTTTGCTGGTTTTTTGTGCCTCGCGGCCACTTAGCCATACGCCAATTAAAAAGTTAACAGCGTTGACGGAGCACTGGAATGCGGCCTCGCCAACATCGACATCATCATCATCATCATCGAGAGCTAAGCATCTTTGTCATCATCGTTATCGTTATCCTTATCGTCGACATCAGCATCAGCATCATCATCATCGCTATCGTCATCATCATCCGTATGCTCATGCTGCGCGTCATCGTCGACATTGCACAAATCCACAAAGCAATCAAATCAAAACGTTGGGCACCCTCAAGTTACCCCTACCCCTAAAACCCACCGCCCCAACGCCCCAGTCAGGCACAACAAAAACTTCAAAGCCAATCAAAATGTTCCCATTCAGTGAAGCGCGCTGAGGGGCAGAAAATCAATTGAATTTTAGGGGGTTTCCCTAGCACACACACACACATACACACACGCATTCATCATGTTGTATCCATGTCTTGAGCTCTGTGCGTAATTATGAAAATGAAATTCATGATACAAAATAAATTCTTAAAGCACGCTTTAAGGCTGCCACACACGCACACCCCCCCATTTTAGTTAAAAAACTGAAGTTGCAAATGGAGCTGGAATTGAAACTGGAAATGGAAATGGAACTGAAACTGAAACCGTAACTCTGGCTTGCGTCGGCTAGTGAAACAATGGCATGGCATAGAAATAAATGTAGCATACTTTCCTGAGCACCTAAGCCACATGCTTCACATACACGCACCCACACACACACATCCACCCATACGCAAGCGAAACAAAGGGGCAAAAGGAAAAGGAATTCTAGAACTTGTTTTCTTCTAGTATTTTATTTTTGGTTTTGTTTTGCTGCAGCTGTTGTTGTTTTAAGTTTATTCCTTGTTTTTTTTTTTATTTTTTTAGAAATCTTGCCGCGTGTTCCACATTTCTATGCCACCAACCATGCCTTATAATAGTTGCATGTACTTTCGCGTACACTAAAGTTACTTTACAGTGAATATGAATACATGTTCCATATCCCATTTGCAGCTTGGATCCAAAGCTGAATGCGTCATTACTCTCTCTGTGCCTCCTGCCCCCCTGTCAGTTGCTTGTGTGTTTTGTTAATGGAGTCTCCTTTTTTTTTTTTGTTTGTTGACAAATTTTAGCAAAACTAAAAGTAACCCAGCCAAGTATAGCAAAATGTTAAATGGGAATTCGGTGCACCAATTTAAATTAAACTAATTCGTTTGCAAGCAAATTGACAAAAAAAAAATCAACAAAATCCCAACGAAAAAGCACAAAACGAATAATTTTATTCGGATTCATTTTTGCTTGCTCCAAAATCCTAATTAAATTGTTTGCTGTCGCCATCTACTTATTTTTTGCTTGCTCATTATTAGCACAGCTTCGCACCTTTGGAGTGAATTTATCCAGCATTATGATATTCCTACGCTAAGAAAAATTTACCTATTTTCCTTGCTCATTGTTAGCACAGCTTCGCACCTTTCAAGGCAAATCATACAGCATTATGATATTTCTCCGCCAAAGGAAATTTACCTATTTATTTTTTCCTTGCTCATTGTTAGCACAGCTTCACACCTTTCAAGGCAAATCATACAGCATTATGATATTTCTCCGCCAATGGAAATTTACCTATTTATTTTTTCCCTGCTCTATGTTAGCACAGCTTCGCACCTTTCGTGGGAAATTAAACTGATATTCCTACGCCAAGGGAAATTTAGCTATTTCTTTTTTCCCTGCTTATTGATAGCACAGCTTCGCACCTTTCGTGGGAATCATCCAGAATTATTCTATTCCTACGCCAAGGGAAATTTACCTATTTATATTTTCATTGCTCATTATTAGCACAGCTTCGTACCTTCGCTGGGAAATCATGCAGCATTATGATATTCCTTCGCCAAGGAAAATTTACCTATTTATTTTTTCCATGCTCATTATTAGCACAGCTTCGCACCTTCGGTGGGAAATCATGCAGCATTATGATATTCCTTCGCCAAGTAAAATTTACCTATTTATTTTTTCCTTGCTCATTATTAGCACAGCTTCGCACCTTTCGTGGAGAATTATAATTCTGCTTTAGTCCTGTATGCTGGACTTATTCAGGATAAAATTACTTTAAAAAGTGGAGTCTAGGAATATTAAAGAATAGTAAACAAAAATTATATCAGCTTCAAATTGACGATTTGAATTCCTCTTACAACAAAACATTCGGTTTCTAGCCACATAAAAAAACGTTTGGTGAAATTAGGATTCGGTTGCAACTAGGGCAGCTTGTAAGCTTTACAGTAGTCTAGGAATACATATACATACAATATAGATAGGCATTGGGTTTCGAAACGAGTCCGAATTCAAATTTTTGTATGACTTAGCTTTATCTCAAAAAATATGGTCCTAACCCCTTAGCAGGTAAGGTAAAGATTGGACAGGTAACAGGACATGAAGGATGCCAGCTTATATTTTTGCTATTCTTAAATGTTATATATATAATTTTATGTATTTCTTATATTTGTTGAATATTGCCAAAGAAGTATTTTTAGTCGTAATAAATTGCACCGTTGAAGCTTACAAAAAAAATCTCACTACATGTACAATGTATATACATATATATGTACATAGTATTCGAGTGGGTATATAATGGAAACTTTTAAAACAGGCGCATAGCACAAAGCACAGCAGCAATAACTACAAATTTTCACACAAACACACACACATGCACAAGCTACACTCATACATGAGTTTTGTATGTGTGTGTGTGTGTGTGCGCGTTATGTTTCTCAAGTATGTACTACTATGTACATATGTATATGTTTTGCTGTACATTTAAGTGAGCTTATGTGTCTGTGTGTATGTGAAGTGAACAAAAAGCCATTTAATTAAAAATACTCAAAAATACTCCAAGTGTGGACTTGGTTAACGCTCCAACACCTTAATTACAACAATAACAGCAAAAAATGCAATACTTCAATGGAACGTAATTGAAGTCACCCGCCAGCGCCCCTCTCAATGCTAAGCTAATGCCACTTATTTATATACTTTAGATATACATATATACTACAATACATATGCGTAGATATGATGAGCTCAAGGCTTTTAAAGAAAAAAAAAAAAAACACTTGCTTATATCAAATTATTTATTTATTTTTTTCTCGTCTTTCACGCACACTAACTCACTAATCCACATGTACACAAACACACGTATATACACACATATACACACACACACAGGTGCTGTACGATGGCAAACTATCGAATGCCATTGTGTTCATGTACAATCCAGTGGCAACCGATGGTCAACTATGTTTGCAATCTTCCCCCAAAGGAAATGTTTCATATTTTGTACACACGCCGCATGCTCTCATGCTGCAGGTAAGTCAAGCGATGTTCCAAGGACAAAGCACAAGGACAATGGACAATGGACAGCGGACAACATGGAATAGCTATGAAAGAAGAGTGACACGGAGCGACGTACCCGAACCAGAACCAGTACCAGATCTAGAATCGTCCCACGCACAGGCATAGTAGTTCTATGTATATGTATGTGTGTGTACCTACCTATACATATATATCAAATGACCAACAGTGGGCCCAGTGTTGAGCACATAAATTCCGTGCAGCATTTTACGACACTGGCGCATGCTTTTGCATTTCTTATTAGATCTCATTTCCCAGTGCTGGGACAGTCGACACATTGAGAGCCAACCTTTGCCATTAAACTATGTATAGGTGTATATGTAAGACCGACCGGTGTGTGTGTGCGGGGGCGGGGGCGGGGGCGTATGTTTGTAGAGCACGCTAGATGGCAACAAAATTATTCAATAAATTTTGTAGTAATTTCTTACACAAACAACACAAATCATAAACAGCAACAACCCTGGACAACGACACGGACACGGGCTCCCTGCACAGTGGTGTAAATAGAGCTACACGGAGAATTTTTTTGGCTGTTTAAGATGGATAAATGATTAAACTAAAAAGATGAGGGTCTGTTCAAATTTTAAAGGTACTTTTTGACACTTCTCGATAGAACTCGTGTTAAGGTTTCTATTGGGAGGGGGTTGGCTATTCTAGGAACTCTCCATTATGAGTCTTTGTCTTTCCCATATTCTCAGATCGCTCGGGTTGCCTATAATGAGCTGGCTAAGTTCCCGCCACTTCAGAGTCTGTCATAAATGTACTCAGGTCCTCGGGTGGAGGTACGCCCTGTGTGGACGTGGTGTCCCTTGGGCAAAGGTATATTTCAAGCTCCGGGTATTCGTCGCACGTTTCGTTTAAATTAGTGGAGTTATTTTCTATACCCCCGTGACCAAGAAAAAACTGTGTAAGGTGGAAGTTAAGTTGGCCTTTCTTTCGATCCATCCATTTCTTAATCCTGGGGCCGTTGTATCGATAGAGGCTTCTCTCTGCGACCTACGGACAGCTGTCGTAACTGTAGTTCCGTTCTCCAGGCATATACCTCCTTCATCTCTCTGGCCAGAAGATCAATGGGCACCATTTCAGCCAGTACTAGTTCTACGTCATCAGAGACTGTACGAAACGCAGAAATGACCCTCGTGGTAACGGTGGCAGGAGTAATTTGACGGCCGACAGATTACATTGATATATAAACTATATAATATAGTCTCCCGATTCGGACCAGACTCGGCATATTTATATTTAAAATGCCAAATTTGAAAGCCTTATTTTAGAAGATATTAACTTTCCATTACCAAACAGAGCAAAGCAACCACTGTGCAAAGTTGCGAACTTGTTATGCCTTTGTATCCTTGAAGCAGGTTACCAAAAAATATTTTGGTATAATTTTCGCAGGCAGCTCATTGAAGCGTTAGATAACTGTTGCGATACGAAAACGAAACCGAAACCAAACTAAAGCCAATACGATTGCGATACCGATAACGATACCGATTACGAGTACCAATACCAATACCAATACCGAATACGAACCAACAACCAACCTATCAACCAACCAACCAACGGCTTAGAGTTAATCAAATTTGCTTACATTACTCAATCGCTCACGCTTTGGCTTATTGGATTACATTTGGTATCCTTCTGTGCCTTTGTGTGTGTGTGTGTTGTTGTTTCTTTTTTTTTCTTTTTGTTTCTGTTTCGTCCTTTGCAGGATGTCAAGGCTGTAGTAACGCATTCCATACACTGTACACTCAACTCAATTGGCGGCATACAGGTACTGTTTCCGCTCTTCTCCCAGCTGGACATGGCGCATGAGGGCATTAGCGATATAAAACGTGATCCCACACTTTGGTAAGTAAGCGACGAACAAGGCGCAACAAAAAAAGTATCCTTGCTGAATGAAATTGGGAACACACTTTGAATTTGGTGTTTTTAGTTCGAAGCTTTTGGGCTTTATCTGCGAACTGGTGGAAACTTCGCAGACGGTGCAACAGCATATGATACAAAATCGTGGCTTTCTAGTGATATCCTTTATGCTGCAAAGGTCCTCGCGCGAACATCTAACCTTGGAGGTGCTGGGCTCCTTTCTAAATTTGACCAAATATTTGGTAACATGTTTATCGGCGAACAGCGACTTGCTGCTGAAGCAGGTAGGTGGTCCGTAGTGCCATAAATATTCTTATCCTTACCATATGCTTCTATTTATCATATAATAAGCATAGTATCTAAATATGTATTTAAACAGACAAATTCGAATATATATATAGAATAACTCGATAAATCGATGAGTATCGATCGAGAAAACTTAAGAAAATTGGCTGCAACTATCGTGTCGCTCTCTATTTTAAGTACATATTGTTATATACGAGTATATTACCTTATGTATAAGAACTTGAAATTATTTTATCATTATGTGCTCGCATTTAAGTTTGTTTAAGTCGTTGAGTCGTTAAGTCGTGAAAATGGCGGCATGTTTTTAAGATGACCATTTTGAAATTGCATGAACTTCGAAATTCCAAAACTCGATATATTTTTCTGTTACCAATTTGTTATTGTTGTTGCGTTTTTTTAAGGATACATATCTCATACACGTGTCATACATATTGTCAAAACCTAACTGAACTACTGATCGTTGTTATTTACTGATTTATCGATACTGCTGATGATTTTCAATACAATTTTCTTCTTCTTTTTCTTTATTTTTCTTTATCTGTACTATATCTATCTTTGCGGCATGTTAACACCACTGCAAACAACTTTAAACTGATTATACACTCCAACTATCTCTTATACGCACACACACACACACGCACAAATGGATACTTTTGTGTATGTGCATCTGTGTGTGTGCGTGTGTATCTGTGTTATTTACTTACTTACTACTTTGCCTGCTTTTGTGTTGTCCTTGCGCACCAAAGTTGAACACGGGCCTGCGTAATCCATTCAAAAAAGTAAACAAACCCCCCAACAGTTGACAACAAACAAATACTCTACAAATGTTTCCTATTTTTTTTAATATATAATATATTACATACACAAACATACATACATAGATACTCGATGTACTCGATACTTATGAATGTTCAATGTGAATGCGGCTTACTTGCTTGAAGCTAACCAAAAAATTTATTTTTTGCATGAATTTATCACAAATTGAAATATTGAAAATGAAAGAAATTAATTTTTGAGCACTTTTTGAAATTTTTATTGTTTGTCAAAAAATTTAAGAGCTTCGCTTTTAAGCTGTTGAATGGAAAACCAAAAAGAAAAAACTCATAGAGCCAAATTTTACACACAATATTGAAATTAAAAATTGAAAATCCACAAAAAAGAAAAGCAAACAAAATTTAAATTAATGCAATATTACAATATTTTTCTACTTTATCTGCCTCTCTCTCTCAATCTCTCTCTTGATACTCCTCTCATGCCATTTTACTTTCTCTCTCTCTATTTCTCTATGTTCTCTTCCACAAAACACTCACCTCAATTCGATGCTTAATCGCTCTATTTGCTCATTCCACCTTTTTTCGCTTTCAAATCAAATCATATCATATCCTATCATATCATATCATCTGCTCTAAAATTTTTTTCAAAAACATTTCTCAAATGCTTGTCTCAATCAAATCTATACACAACTCTATCGATAATATGAACAACAAACAGTTCTACCAGGTGAAGCTAATTTCTTAATATCTTCAATTATGTACTATGTACAATACTATTTACTTGTACTTATTTACTACATATTGTTTGTTCCAACCGTTTCGTTACGTTTCGTTCCGTTCCGTTCCATTCATCGTGTTGTTTTGTTTCGTGTGCCACTGTACAATATATTTGGAGTCTCAGTATTTTGCTTATCGTTTTGACATTTTGTATAAAGTACAGTCGTGTGTATATATATATAGTATATGGTATATAGTCAGGCGCTTTATATTCTCTTTCCCTTGGGATTGTACCAAAAGTAAGACTCAGTATTCAATTATTTTTCAACAACTGCTCGTAATCCCAAGTGAGAAACAGAGTATACGCCCACATACTATTTTAAATGTTGTATAGCCTAGTAATTATTTGTATTTATAAATATATAGAGAAGCTTAATGATGATTTCGAGACTCAAACGTTATATATATTGTGTATAATTTTTGTAGAAAACCATGCAACCAAATATTACAAATTATCAATAATACATTTTTTTTTTAGTTTAATATAAAAGCTATAAGTTACCACAAACGTTATGTTCTGAAGCCTTGATTTTAAGAGGTGTTACAATATAATTATTTCTAAAGTTGGCAAGTTGCACATCGATATAAGTCTCCTACGTCTCCTTAATAATTTCTTAATCTACGATATTTTTGGTTAGCATCGGATTAGCGCAGACGCCCAAAGAAATACTATTTTGCATTTAAAAAATTATTTTGAATATAAAAATCCACCGCCTATGCTCCACTTAGTGGCGACTACTCGTAAGCTCACAAGTCATGTAAAGAAAAGAAGGTAAAGATTTACACAATGACAACGTGTGACGTCACATGATGGATTTGTTGTATAGGAGCTTGGAAAAACAAATGCTTACTTTTAATACAAACTAATGACGACAGCGCTTGAATGATATGAAAAATTCTATAATGAAAAAAACAGCTTTAAGACAATTTCTTCTTCCAAAAGGTGTAAGAAGACAATTGACAAATTTTGATTTAACATTATTATATTAGTTTAAAAAAACCTTCTGAAGGTTGGAAAAAGTGATCCCTCGTTTCTATTCTTATTTAGAAATAAAGTAAACAATTAGCTCTTTTCCCATTCCGCCAGCAAAAAAGACTTGTTTATGCTTTTCGGATTATCTGAAACTAGTTGGTTTTTAAAGTCATTTATTAGCCAAGAGCAACGGCAGTATTTATTTAGGTAACCAACACAAAAAAAAAATGTTTAATCTTTAAACATCAGACCATGGGAAGAACATCTCCATATTAATTTCTCTTTCGTGTTGAGCATATTGGCAGTTAGTTTGATATGGGAAATTCTCAGAACAGAATTTTTTTTTGCATTTTCTGTTTGTAACATAATCATAGCCCTTCAGGTATATGAAACAAATACCTTCATCAGTTTGTTGCTTTTCTTTTTTCCAAGTATTTACATATATACCTGAAGTTAAATTGAATTGTTGGAAAAACTTTGAAACTTGATGCGCTTGCGTCCATGATATGTTCATCATGTTCATGTTCATGTTAATCTTAACTCAATTTGTTCAATGTGCGATGAGTGAGAGTTGTCGTTGGAATTATCATCTTAAGCACTCCGATGGCACTAACCATGTATCATGGACCATAAGCCAGCCCCATGCTCCCAGAATCCAGAGCCGCTCTTCAGAACATCCCATCCACACCTCTATAGTCATCCATTCCATAGTTGCCGCCATTTACTAATGACAATGCCATATTTCACATATTGTATGCATCGGATTGTGTCGTGAGTGTGTGTGTGTCAACAAACAAACAAAGGGAGGGAAAGAAATATATTTGTTTTATATAAATAATGGTATCATGTGTCATATCATGGGGGGGGGGGTGTAAGCCGTGTCTGTGTCCTACAATGTGTACGCATAACAATGGCGTCCACACACACACTTGCACACACACACACACATAAATGAATAAATATTCAGGCAAAAGTTTGGCGCACTTGTTAGTGTGTGTGCGTGCGCGTGTGTGTGTGGTATATTTCTTTTTTGAGTCAGTTTTTGGTTCGTTGTTTCATTTGCAGCATACAAAA